>SJYC01025967.1:0-18732 GCA_006408675.1 Madoqua kirkii
ACACAGAAGAACTGTACAAAAAGGATCTTCACGACCCAGATAATCATGATGATGTGATCACTCATCTAGAGCCAGACATCATGGAATGTGAAGTCAAATGGGCCTTAGAAAGCATCACTACGAACAAAGCTATTGGAAGTGATAGAATTCCAGTTGAGCTGTTTCAAATCCTGAAAGATGATGCTATGAAAGTGCTGCACTCAACATGCCAGCAAATTTGGAAAACTCAGCAGTGGCCACAGGACTGGAAAAGGTAAGTTTTCATTCCAATTCCAAAGAAAGGCAATGCCAAAGAATGCTCAAACTACCACACAGTTGCACTCATCTCACATGCTAGTAAAGTAATGCTCAAATTTCTCCAAGCCAGGCTTCAGCAATAGGTGAACCGTGAACTTCCTGATGTTCAAGCTGGTTTTCGAAAAGGCAGAGGAACCAGAGATCAAATTGCCAACATCTGCTGGATCATGGAAAAAGCAAGAGAGTTCCAGAAAAACATCTATTTCTGCTTTATTGACTATGCCAAAGCCTTTGACTGTGTGGATCACAATAAACTGTGGAAAATTCTTCAAGAGATGGGAACACCAGACCACCTTACCTGCCTCTTAAGAAATTGGTATGCAGGTCATGAAGCAACAGTTAGAACTGGTCATGGAGCAACAGACTAGTTCCAAATAGGAAAAAGAGTACATCAAGGCTGTATATTGTCACCCTGCTTATTTAACTTCTATGCAGATTACATCATGAGAAACGCTGACTGGAAGAAACACAATCTGGAATCAAGATTACTTGGAGAAATATCAATAACCTCAGATATGCAGATCACACCACCTTTATGGCAGAAAGTGAAGAGGAACTAAAAAGCCTCCTGATGAAAGTGAAAGAGGAAAGCGAAAAAGTTGGCTTAAAGCTCAACATTCAGCAAATGAAGATCATGGCATTTAGTCCCATCACTTCATGGGAAATAGATGGGGAAACAGTGGAAACAGTGTCAGACTTTATTTTGGGGGGCTCCAAAATCACTGCAGATGATGACTGCAGCCATGAAATTAGAAGACGCTTACTCCTTGAAAGAAAAGTTATGATCAACCTAGATAGTATATTCAAAAGCAAAGAGATTACTTTGCCGACTCAGGTCCGTCTAGTCAAGGCTATGGTTTTTCCTGTGATCATGTATGGATGTGAGAGTTAGACTGTGAAGATGGCTGAGCGCTGATGAATTGATGCTTTTGAACTATGGTGTTGGAGAAGACTTTTGAGCATCCTTTGGATCGCAAGGAGATCCAACCAGTCCATTCTGAAGGAGCTCAGCCCTGGAATTTCTTTGGAAGGACTGATGCTAAAGCTGAACCTCCAGTACTTTGGCCATCTCATGCGAAGAGTTGACTCATTGGAAAAGACTCTGATGCTGGGAGGGATTGGGGGCAGGAAGAGAAGGGGACAACAGAGGATGAGGTGGCTGGATGGCATCGTGGACTTGATGAACATGAGTCTGAATGAACTCTGGGAGATGGTGATGGACAGGGAGGCCTGGTGTGCTGTGATTAATGGGGTTGCAAAGAGTTGGACACGACTGAGTGACCGAACTAAACTCAACTTTTGTAGTGAAATACTACTAAAACACACATAATAGAAGTATGTGTATTTAGTAGATGACATCGTTGACTCAATGAACATGAGTTTGAGCAAACTCCAGGAGACAGTGACAGACAGTGAAGCCTTGTGTGCTGCAGTCTGTGGGATCATAAAGAGTCAGAAATAACTGAGTGACTGAACAACAAAGTAGTGGTATATTAGATAACTCAGATCATACACTGGAGAAGGCAATGGCACCCTACTCCAGTACTTTTGCCTGGAAAATCCCATTGATGGAAGAGCCTGGTAGGCTGCAGTCTGTGGGGTCCATGTATTTAGTAGATGACATCGTTGACTCAATGAACATGAGTTTGAGCAAACTCCAGGAGACAGTGACAGACAGTGAAGCCTTGTGTGCTGCAGTCTGTGGGATCATAAAGAGTCAGAAATAACTGAGTGACTGAACAACAAAGTAGTGGTATATTAGATAACTCAGATCATACACTGGAGAAGGCAATGGCACCCTACTCCAGTACTTTTGCCTGGAAAATCCCATTGATGGAAGAGCCTGGTAGGCTGCAGTCTGTGGGGTCCCTAAGAGTCAGGCACGACTGAGCAACTTCACTTTCACTTTTCACTTTCATGCATTGGAGAAGGACATGGCAACCCACTCCAGTGTTCTTGCCTGGAGAATCCCAGAGATGGTGGAGCCTAATGGGCTGCCGTCTATGGGTTGTACAGAGTTGGACACAATTGAAGCGACTTAGCAGCAGCAGCAGCAGCAGAGGATCATACACTGGTGGTCAGATGGTAAAGAGTCTGCCTGCAATGAGGGAGATCCCTGGGTTGGAAAGATTCCTTGAAGAAGAAAATGGCAACCCATTCCAGTATTCTTGCTTGGAAAATCTCATGGACAGAGGGACCTGGTGGACTATATTCCATGAGACTGCAAGGAGTTGGACAGGACCGAGAGACTTCACCAGATCATATAAATACACAACTCTGTCTTTGCATTCTACAAGTTGTCTCAATGAGTATCATGCGAAAGTCATGGGAAAATGTAAAATGTGTGGAAGGAGATTAACTGAAATTAAATTTAAAAAAAATTTTAACTTGGCTGTGGAAAGGAGGACACTAGCGTGCCAACAATTCCAGGTGTATTTTCCCCCTAATATATCAAAAAGACTTTTAATGTATGTCAAATTCAAAGTTTTCTTTCAAAAGCATAGTTTGGACTCATCCAAATATAACAAAAACACAAATCCATTTTTTATATAAAGGGTATGATTTAATAATATTCATATAAATAAAAAATGATTAAGTGAAATCATTCAATATTTTCTTAAAAAAATGAACTGAAAAAATGAGCATGAAAATTTTAGGCCTAAGGAGACATGTGTATGTATACGTATGCATATCTATATTAGTAGTGTTAGTTGCTATGTCATGTCTTAACCTTTGCAACCCCATGGACTCACCAGGATCCTCTGGCCATGAAATTCTCCAGGCAAGAATATTGGAGTGGGTAGCCATTCTCTTCTCCAGGGGATCTTCCTGACCCAGGAATTGAACCTGGGTCTCCTGCATTGCAGACAGATTCTTTGCTGTATGAACCACTAGGGAAGCCCATGTGTGTGTGTGTAATAAAAATTATGTATATATATATATATATATATTCATATAATAAATTTTGTTAATGAGGAAAAAAAAAAGAAATCTGTGGTCTTTATTGAATGAAAATAGATATTTGACTTCTCCATCTCCAACCACTTCTAACATAACTTAAGCAAGCTAAATAGAGAAAATGACCAAAATATGGGTACTAAATTAGAAATTTTGTCCCAAATTTGAGTACTGAAATGCAGTCTTATAGAAAAATGTGGAGAATATTAATTTGGCATTTGAATTTTGAAAATAAAATTTTGTTTTACTAGTTTTTTCTTTTGCATGAAGTATGGAAATTCAAAACTACAGAAATAATAGCACTTTACCCCCTAGAGTTTCCAAAACTGTAGTGATTAAGAGCAATTGGATATGTAAGTTCTGTTCATTCACAACAGTCAAGGAAGCCCTGCCTCAGAAGGGCTTTTATGTAGGACTGAGGACCCACATTCATAACTGATTTACAGCATTGTATGTCAGTGCAGTGAACTTTATTTTGCATAATAATTCATATTATACTGGCATCAGTAAGACAGAAGACTACTCATCTCATGTCCACTATTTTCTCTAGGTAGTCAGAGGTGAGGTCATTTACTGAACATGGGGAGGATGCCCCATGTTCAGTAAATGGGAGGAGGGAATTGGTACTTTCACCCCCACTAGGCAGCAGTGGGACCCCCATCCCTGTCAATAGTGGTCACAAGGGAAACCCGGATTTCCATTCCTGCTGGCAGTCACCATGTGTCCATGCAACTCCCCACTGTCCTATCAAAGGAGGTCCAGCAGAAAGGATCAGTATACAAGGGCTACCTCCTCAACCCTTGCTGTCTATGGAGGCCACTTATGAAGCAGCTGTAATGAGGCAGTCCTGCTCTTAAGAGAGGAGGCTCTTAAGAGAGCTGGACCATTTTCCCAACTAGCAGGAACAGGGAAACCTCTTCTGATGGATGCTAATTGAGGCCGAGTGAGCCATCCTAGACTTCCACCACCTCCAGGCAACAAAATGGTAGTGCCAACCCTTCCTCTCTTAGAGAAGTTATAGAAAATGTCAGTTGAAATGGGTTGAAAGTAAGATTAAGAGTGGCATAATACTGGAAATGCTCAGTTTTCAATTAAAAATTATTCATAATATCAAGAACCAGGAAAATCTCTACTTAAATGAAAGGATGCAGTAAAGAGATATCAGCACCAAGATGCCAAAGATATTAGAATGTCCTGACTGTAATTTTCAAATAAATATTATAAAAAATATTTGTTTGAAAAATTCATAAATAATAAAAATGCTTTAATAAGAAATTATTGACATGCTTGTAACAAAAATAATAGAAAACCAGAAAGCTTCAGAAAAACAGAGAGGATTTAAATAGATTTTTTTTAAACAGAAAAATAGAATAATCGATGGGAAAAAATAACAACAATAAAAAACCCAAACAAAAAACTCAATGGCTCGAAAACCAGTGAAGAGTACAGAGGAAAGAATTGGTCAGCTTGATATAGGACAGTGGAAAACATCCATTCTGGACAGCACAGAATATGGAGAAACACTCAAGGATGTGAGACTTTTACAAAAGAGCTGACAATTCTGTCATCAGAGTCTTGGCAGGAGAGAATAAAAACAGTAGGGCTGAAAATGTACTCAAAAGAATCATAGCTAAAAACTCAAATTTAGCAAAAGACATAAACTTACATATTCAATAAAGATATCAAACCTCAAACAGGATAAATCAAAAGAAAATGTCACCAAGACACATTATAGAGAAACTTTGTAAACCAGGGGCTACACGTTTCAGGCACCAGAAAAATAAAGAATAGAAAAGAAAACAAACAAACAACAACAACAAAAAATTGACCCAAGATACTGTATCCAGTGAAAAGATCTTTCAAGAAGGAAGTGATAATCAAAGATTTCTCAGATGATGAAAGATTAAGAGAATTTGTCACCAGTAGATCTATCCTAACAGAGAAAGATAGTCTCTAAACAAAAATGAAATGAAAAAAGGAAAGAAAGGAAATGAAAATGTCTTGGAATATTAGGAAAGAATAAAGAATTATAGAAAGAATAATATTAAATATGTAAAATATATTTTCTTATTGAGTTTCTTAAAGCATGCTCGATTGCTAAGCAAAAATTATAACACTGTCTGATATAGTTGTAAAAATATTTAAGGCTTATTATAAACAGCATAGGATAGAGCATATGAAGAGAGTAAAGATTTCTATACTTCATTCAAACTGATAAATGCTGATATCAGTGAATTGTGACAAATTATAGAGATAGACTATAATGCCTAGAGCATGAAAAGTTGCTTTAGTGTGTCTGACTCTGCAGCCCTGTGGACTGTAGCCTGTCAGGCTCCTCTGTCCATGGGATTTTCCAGGCAAGAATACTGGAGTTGGTTGCCATGCCCTTCTCCAAGGGCTCTTTCTGACCCAGGGATCAAACCGATGTCTTTTTATGTCTCCTGCATTGGCAGACAGGTTCTTTACCACTTGAACTACTTGGGAAGCTCTACAATGCCTAGAGTAACCATTAAAAAGCTATGTAAAGAAATATATTATAAAACAGTAGATATAAATAAAAATGGATGCCATACTCCATTTTTTAATATTCAAGCAGTGCTTCATTTCCAACTTTTGCTGTATACTTACTAAAACTCTATAATCAGCAACATTTATGACCCATTAAAAAATATTGGTCATTTCAGTAGTTTAGGAAGTAGGGCTACATTTTTTCATTGCCAAGAAATCTTACAAGTGCACTTTAAGGTTGTCCTTATTTTAAAATAGAAACAGATTTGAATGCTAGAATGCTTACATCTTGAGTAGACAAAAGTATAAATCCAAATGTGACATTATGGAACTTGTACGTGTGATAAAAATTTTACTTCATGCCATTCAAGAAGTATATTCTACCGTTTCTTCAAGTAGCGCTTTGCCACTGAAAAGTATATCAACATACAGCATTGTTCAATCATCTTCCCTGTTTACACTAATCAGTTTCTCTTTTTTAGGTCTTAATTTACAATGAGAGAACAAAGGAAGAATCAGAAAAGAAGTGGGAAAAAAACAGCCTGAGTCTATACAGGTAGTGCTCAGTAAAGTTCAGAATGCACATGTGGGTTTCCTGATTTTCAGTATAGACCTTATTTATTTATTTATTTATTTATTTTTTGCCACCCTGAACTGGCAGGTGGATTGAACTCGTGCCTCTTGCAGTGAAAGTGTGAGGACTCCTTGGTGATGCCATGGTTGAGAGGTGGTTGAGATGTAAGAGACCCATGTCTGCTATGTCTCCTGCTTTGGGAGGCGAGTTTTTTACCACTAAAGCCACTTGGGAAACCACAAAACCCTGGTGTTCTAGTGGTAAAGGATCCACCTGCCAAGTTGGAGATGCAGGTACAATCCCTGGGTTGGGAAGATTCCCTGGAGAAAGAACTGGCAACCCACTCCAGTATCCTTGTCTGGAGAATCCCCTGGAAAGAGGAGCCTGTTGGGCCACGGTCTATAGGGTCACAAAAGAATTGGACATGTTTAGTGACTTGCTTGCTTGCTAAGTCACTTCAGTCTTGTCCGACTCTGTGCGACCCCATAGATGGCAGCCCACCAGGCTCTGCCATCCCTGGGATTCTCCAAGCAAGAACACTGGAGTGGGTTGCCGTTTCCTTCTCCAAAGCATGAAAGTGAAAAGTGGAAGTGAAGTCACCCAGTCATGTCTGACTCTTAGCAACCCCATGGACTGCAGCCCAACAGCAGCAAACAGTAACAGAAAGTCTAAGAGGATAAAGAAATGAAGAGAGACTGAAACACAAAAGGACTGCTCGAGAAGGTTTAACATGTGTTTAATTGAACATGAAGAACATGACTGAGGAGGAAAGTGCCAATCTTTAAACAGATAATGCATGAAAATGTATTGGAATCAATTCTTCTTGAACTTGTCCGCTCCGTTAGATGTTTGAAGTTATGACTTACATTTGTTCATGACTGCTTATTGTAGTTTCAGTGTCTACAGCATATGTGGCAGTCTTCCTTCCTGACCATGATTATTTTTATTTTTCTCTATTTTTTTCTGGATAAAGCTCACCAAGGATTATTAACTGATTACTCTTTAAAAGAACAAATACTGTTTTTGTTATTGTGTGTGTGTGTGTGTGTGTGTGTGTGTGCATGTGTCATTTTATCATTAGTTTTCTTTTTTATCATTTCTATTCATATGCTTATTATTTTTATCCTTTAATTTTCTTAGGTTAATGTTGCTGTTCCTTTCTATTATATTAAATGTTAGTTTCATTTTTTTTCTAAATTTATACATTTCCTCTAAACAGTTTTTGCTGTTTCTTACAAATTTTGCTATGTAGGTTTTTGTGCATATGTGTATGTTAGCTGACTGAAAATATTTTTAATTTGATTTCTTCATTGAACTATATGATATTTAGAACAATATTCCTTAAATCTCAAACATATAAATATCTTCCTAGTTTTTAAAACTATGAATTTATAGCAGCACTGGTTGTATAAATTAGGATTGGACTCTGGATTGACTCACTGAAAAGGAAATTCACTAACAAAGGAGAAATGATCTTTAGAGGAGTCTCTGGACTGCCTGCACTGCAGTTGGAAGCCCATCTTTATAAATTTGTGCCCTTGTAAAATGATGTTATGTAACCACTCTGTGCGCCATCTCACTGTCATTTTCCTTATACAGATGAAGTTCAATATCCAGGAGCTGGTGAAGAGGGAGCAGTGTTCAACTCCTCCCATGTGAAACACCCAAGCTCTTCATTACCCACAAAACATATTCTTTACAAATTTGTATTGAAAGTTGGGCTTCCCAGGTGGTGCTAGTGGTAAAGAACCTGCCTGCCAATGCAGGAGACATAAGAGATGTGGATTTGATCCCTGAGCTGGGAAGATCCCCTGGAGGAAGATATGGCAACCTACTCCAGTATTCTTGCCTAGAGAATCCCATGGACAGAGAAGCCTGGTGGGCTACAGTCCATAGGTTTTGAAAAGAGTTGTACAGGATGAAGCGACTTAGCACGCACACATGAAGGCACATAGGACGTTGCTTGTTGTGGAATTTCCTAACAAAACACAATATTCTTTTTTGTCATTGTTTGTTTTATTCTGATCTAATTTCCAGCTTCCTGGGAATTTGAATTTTCCCATAAAGCTGCTCTGAAGATACGTGTAATTAAAACAACAATATCAACAACAAAAGAAAAAGAAAAAACAAAATAAAAGTGAAATCCTATCCCATTTTTCCTTTAGTACCTTTAGTCATAAGTTAAAAGCACTTTGAAGTCTGTGAGACTCCAACAATTAGATTTGTTTGGCAACCCTCCACAGTGAGTTAATGATTTCTTTGGCATTTTCTGACACTTTTGACAACAATTGCTTTCAAATTCCCCCATAAAGGTCTTGAGAAGCCTTGGGACATTGTCATTTGAGATGATAAAGAATTATTTTAAGAGAAGAGCTGGATTGTGTTGTGAAAGTTTCTGAAGATGGAGTCCAGATGCTCAGCTATGGCTTGAGCTCAAATCTGGGCTGCAAATGTGGAGGGAAGAACAGTCCCAGAAATATCATGCTTCCCAACACCAGTGAGTTCCAAGATTTTAAAAGATAAAGGAAATCGAGAGAAACTTGAGTGAGGCAGCCAACCTCTCCACAAGACTGGAGACTGGAACTTGGCTACAGAGAAGAGAGGTAGTAAGAGATTTTCACTATGTTTTCCTAGTGACAAAATTAAATCTCAACATCATCTTATTTTTTAATCAAAATAATCTCATTAGTGTTGCTATGAATGCTTATATTAACATGCTATATATCATGTTTATATCAATAACAAAATTCAAATATTATTTAAACTCAATTCGAGAAAATTGAAAGTGCATGAATATTAAAGAATAATGTAGCTTACAAAAGATAACAAGTGATTATGCTTTGAATTTGGATATAAAAAATGTTTTTCTAATCATTAGTAGAGATCGGTCAAGACTGAAGTTGAGTTACTTATATGATCTTCATCATATGCTGTAGCAGATACACCTTAGAATTTAACAGCAAAGAAATTGATTTCAACTCTATTTTAGCCACTTAAACCACTTGGCATTGGAGAAACCAGTCAGCTTCTTGAAGCCTCAGTTTCCATTTTAGGAAAATAACACAAGTTACTCTGAACTCCATCTGTGCACAGCAGCGGATTAGCATCTTTGTCCAGTGTTGGATAAGGCACGATTACAAATGTATACTAGAGTTTGAAAGCCTGTATAATTAGCAAGGACACATCAGAGGTAGAAATAACAGGTTTTGATAAGTGAGATTAAAATAGGTAGTGCTTTATCCAGTTTTATGCTCAATTATATTTCAAAAGAATGATTCTTGCCTGACTAATGGTTCATCCACATGTCTGGACTGGAAGTCTGACTCCTCCCTTCACTGTGATTCTTCCTTCTCAACCCTAAATGAATCGACTCCCGTTGATTCCATCTCAAGGCATCTCTCATCCAACTCCACACTCATGGTTCATTTCTCACCTGTACTGTTGGAAAAGTGTTTCCCACTGCTCTCCCTGGCTCCAGGATCTCTGTTATTCTCTGTTATTCTCTGTCTTATTTTGTTTCTGTTCAGTCACTCATTCATGTACAACTTTTTGTGACTCCCATGAACCAAAACACTTCAGGGTTCTGTGTCCTTCACCATCTCCCAGAGCTTGATCACTCATGTCCATTGACTCGGTGATGCCATCCAACCATCTCATCCTCTGTTGTCCCCTTCTTCTCCTGCCTTCAATCTTTCCCAGCATCAGAGTCTTTTCCAATGAGCCATCTCTTCACATCAGATGGCCAAAGTATTGGAGCTTCAGCTTCACATCAGTCCTGCCAATGATTATTCAGAGCTGATTTCCTTTAGGATTGACTGATTTGATCTCCTTGCAGTCCAAGGAACTCTCCAGAGTAGTCTCCAACATCACAGTTCACAAGTGTCAATTCTTTGGCCCTCAGCTTTATTATAGTCCAACTCTCACATCCGTATATGACTATTGGAAAAACCATAGCTTTGACTAGATGGACCTTTGTCAGCAAAATAATGTCTCTGATTTTTAATATGCTGTCTAGGTTGGTCATAGCTTTTCTTCCAAGGAGCAAATGTCTTTTAATTTCATGGCTGCAGTCACCATCTGGAGTGATTTTGGAGCCCAAGAGAATAGTCTCTCACTATTTCCCCATCTGTTTATCATGAAGTGATGGGACTGGATGCCATAATCTTAGTTTTCTGAATGTTGAGTTTTAAGCCAACTTTTTCACTCTACTCTTTCACTTTCATCAAGAGGCTCTTTAGCTCCTCTTCGCTTTCTACCATAAGGGTGGTGTTATCTGTGTATCTGAGGTTATTGATATTTCTCATTTTCTCCCGGCAATCTTGATTGCAGTTTGTGCTTCATCCAGCCCAGCATTTAGCATGATGTACTCTGCATATAAGTTAAATAAGCAGGGTGGCAATATACGACCTGTCTCTGTCTTCTAGGGTAGAGTATAGCCAGAGTGCTTGTATCTACTTCTTTTCCATATCTCTCATTATTGACAACTAAGAGGAGAGTGAAAAAGTTGGCTTAAAGCTCAACATTCAGAAAACAAAGATCATGGCATCCAGTCCCATCACTTCATGGCAAAGAGATGAGGAAACAAGGGAAACAGTGAGAGACTTTATTTTGGGGGGCTCCAAAATCACTGCAGATGGTGATTGCAGCCATGAAATTAAAAGATGCTTACTCCTTGGAAGGAAAATTATGACCAACCTAAAGAGCATATTAAAAATCAGAGACATTACTTTGCCAACAAAGCTCTATCTAGTCAAGGCTATGGTTTTTCCAGTAGTCATATATGGATGTGAGAGTTGGACTATAAAGAAAGCTGAGTGCTGAAGAATTGATGCTTTTGAACTATGGTATTGGAGAAGACTCTTGAGATTCTCTTGGACTGCAAGGAAATCCAACCAGTCCATGCTAAAGGAGATCAGTCCTGGATGTTCATTGGAAGGACTGATGTTGAAGCTGAAACTCCAATACTTTGGCCACCTGATGTGAAAAGCTGACTCATTTGAAAAGACCCTGATGTTGGGAAAGATTGGGGGCAGGAGGAGAAGGGGATGGCAGAGGATGAGATAGTTAGGTGGCATCACTGACTCGATGGACATCAGTTTGGGTAAACTCCAGGAGTTGGTGGTGGACAAGGAGGCCTGACATGCTGTAGTTGGTCGCAAAGAGTCGGACATGACTGAGTGACTGAACTGAATTGAAAATCCAATTTCTTTATTTTTTCATGAAAGGCAATTCACAGATTGGCTACATCCTGCCTGTCCAGTCTCATCTTTTGCCATTTTTTAATGAAGATTAAGTGATTCCAGATGCAAAGGACAACACCCTAGTTTGTAACCGCAAATCACTTTTTCATATTTATCTACATTGTGATTTTGCTTGTTCTGTCAGAATTCTTCCCATTCTTCAAAGTCACATACAATATTTCACCTAAGAGCTTTCCATATTGCACCAATTCAGAAATGATGTCTCCTTTTCTTGCACTTTCAGAGGACTAAATATATCAGTTATAACAGTACATTTGCTTGCCACTGCAGATTCACTAAGGCATGGTGCTAATCTTTGTGTCTTCACATCTTTTAAATGTGTAGCCAAGGATAGACAACAAGAAAGAGAAAGGGAAGTCACTCAGTCTTGTCTGACTCTTTGCAACCCCATGGACTGTAGCCCACCAGGCTCCTCTGTCCATGGGATTTTCCAGGTGAGAATACTGGAGTGGGTTGCCATTTCCTTCTCCAGGGACCTTCCCCACCCAGGAATCAAACCCAGGTCTCCTGCATTGTAGGCAGACACTTTACTGTCTGAGCCACCAGGGAAATCATTGAAACTACAATGTAAGACAAGAAAGGTATATTTAAATTGAAGTTCATCTCATCTCCATTTCTACCTATATGGTCTAGAAAGAGAAGGCTTCAAGTTCATTTAGTTTACCAGGCATATTCTGATTTACCTGGCTCAATCAATAAGTGTGTTGCTTGTCCCTTGATCTTTCCTAAATCATTCAGGACATGAGTAGGCAGTGGTAGGTCTTAGAGGTTAATTAAATGATTTTGAGGAACATTATGGGGTATTACTCCAGAAATGCCCTGATACCTAACCTGCCACCCAATGTCAACTTTGCCCCTACTTCTATGTGATTCTAAAAATAAACAGTAATAGAAATCTAAAGACCTTGCAAAATTGTATTAATAACTCCTCATTTCCCCCATATTGCCTAATACAAGTTTTTGGTGGGAACTGAGTTGAAACACATGGCTTCCTCTCCTAATTTAATTATACTTTTTTAGGAATAATGCCTAGGTCAGGAAAGAGAGAGAGAGTAATTAAATATTTTTAAAGGCTTTGAATCTATTTTCTCACATAGCCATATGGAACAAGGGAGAAATAAATGTTTCTGCTGAATGAAATAGAAATATAAGTTAAATACAAAGGCAAACTATAGATTACTGTATTTTAACATATTAATTCTTCCAATTTAAGATTTCATCAGTGTAAATTTTGTTAAGGGCCAAAAAGAGTCAGGCAACGGAATGCATGTCTTAGATAAAGCTTTAGATCCAGTGGTTGATCGGGATCAGAGCTATGTTGGTTATAATGATGGGCCTGGGTTATCAGCAGCCTTAAAATCAAGACAGTAAGGCAGATCTGTGATTTACTGGTTGGGTTCAAGACGTGTATTTACTGGAGGGAGGCTGCTGCTTACAATTGGGGTCACTAACCTGGTGACTTTTGGTGTTATGCTGTCATTGATTGGTTAGATTAAGGAGTGTTGTCATTGATTGAGTAAACAGAATGAAAACCAGTTCTGGTGTTTACTTGTTACCATGGTTAAAAAACAATCAATTCCTCACCCCCCCGCCTCCCCAGAGAATGAGGGAGTTTTCAGTTTTCACTATCATTATGTATACTTTATGATTATTATATATACTAAAATCTGCTTCCAGATTTTAACTTCTGTTTCCAGGAAGATGGTATAGATATTTTTTTCTCTGTTCTTTCTCTTAACTACACTGAAAATCTGATGATTACATGTAAAACAAGAATAAGAAGAATCTGAAAGTGGAAAGGAGAGAACAGACCATTCATGGACCTCAAAAACCAAGGAATGACACCATGGTGACATGGGTTTTCTTTTTGCTTCATATATCTCAGATTTGGAGTTGAAGAAGCCAGAAACCCAGATACATCCTTTGGTACAGACCAAAAAAATTCCAACAAAATTTTTCTTTTCTTAGCTGAAGGACCAGGAAAAGTATAGCCTAACAGATATCATACATTCAGAGAAAAAAGAGCCCCTTCAATAAATGCTGCTGGGAACTGGATAGCTTCACTCAAAATAATCAAACTGCACTATTTTCTTACACCATTAAAAAAGAAAATTCAAATAGATAAAAGACTCACAAGTAAAACTTGAAATAATAAAAATTCTAGAAGAAAACATAGATGGTATGTTTCTTGATGTTAGTCTTTTTTTTTTTTTTTTTGATCTGTATTCTCAAGCAAGGGAAACAAAAGCAAAAATAAGCAAATAGAATTGCATCAACTTAAAACACTCTTGTGAATGGGTCAAGATTTTGCAAATGATATATCTGGTGAGGGCTTAATATCCAGAATACACAAAGAAATCATACAACTCAACACTAACAGACAAACACATACCCAATTTAAAACTGAGCATAGTTAAAAGGACAACAAGAAACAAATGTTGGCTAAGTTGTAGAGAAAAGGAAACGTATACTGTTGGTGGGAATGTAAATTGGTGCAGCCACTATGAAAATGGGAGCTAAAAATAGAACTATCATGTGGTCCAGAAGATCCTGGGTATATATCTGGATATATATCTGAATAAGATGGAAACACTGATTTGAAAAGATATGCACCCTTGATGTTCATATTGGCATTATTTACAATAGCCAAGATATGGAAGCAACCTGTGTCCATCAATAGATGAATGGATAAAGATGTGTTAAATACACAATGGAATATTACTCAGCTATAAAAGACAATGAAATTCCACCATTTGCAGCTATGTGGATGAACGTGGAGGGTATTATGCTTAGTGAAATAAGTCAAATAAAGAAAGAAAAAATTTGTATGTTATCACTCATATGTGGAATCTAAAAAAATAAAACAAACAAATGAACATAACAAACAGAAACAGGCTCAGAGGTATAGAGAACAAATTAGTGATCACCAGTGTGGAGAGGGATGGGGGAAAGGGCAAGATAAGGCTAGGGGATCAAGAAGCACAGTACAGTGTATTGAAGACTACTAGATATAAAATAAAAAAATACAAGTATGTAATATATAATGTAGGGAATATAGCTAATATTCTATAGTAACTTTAAATGGAGTACAATTTATAAAAATATTGAATCACTGTGTTGTACATCTGAAACTAATATAATATTCTAAATCAACTATACTTCAATTTAAAAAATGAGCAGAGGACCTGAATAGACATTTTTCAAAAAGAAGACATGCAGATGGCTAACAGGCACATGAAAAGATGCCCAATGTCACTAATCACCAGGGAAAGGCAATTGAAACTACTATGATGTCACCTCATACTTCTCAGAATGGCTATTATCAAAAAGACAACAAATAACAAATGGATATTGGCAAGGATATTTAGAAAAAGGGAACACTTGTACACTGTTGGTAGAAGCATAAACTGATCAGTCACCATAAAAAAAGGGTATGAACATTCCTGAAAAGATTAAAAAGAGAACTACCATACAATCCAGCAATCCACTTGTGAGTATTCACCCAAACAAAGTAAAAACCTTGATTCAGAAAGATATATATGCACCTTTATGTGTATTGAAGCATTCTTCAAAATAGCCAAGATACAGAAGCAACCTAAATGCCCATTATTAGATGCTTAGATAAAAATATTTTATACACACACACACATACACACGCACACAATGGAAGATTACTCAGTCATATAATAGAATGAAAACTTGCTATTTGTGACAACATAGTTGGATGTAGAAGGTATTATGCTAAATGAAATAAGTTAGAGAAAGATGAATACCTTGTGTTTTTACCTAAAGGCAGAATCTAAAATATGAAACAAATAAACAAATATAACCAAACAGAAACAAAATCATAGATACAGAGAACAAACACGTGGTTGCCCCGGGGCAGGGGTAGGGGAGGAGAAAAATAAATGAGTGAGATTAAGAAATACAAACTTTCAGTTGCAGAATAAATGAGTCACAGGTATGAAACATACAGTGTGGGGAATATAGTCAGTAATTATGTCATATCTTTGTATAGTGACAGATGACAACTAGATTCATCATTATGATTCTTTTGAAATATTTAGAAATATAGAATCCCTCTGCTGTGTACCAGTAACTAACATAGTTGTGACCAGCTATATATCAAAATAAGCAAATGCATATATATGCAAACAAATGCTTGTTCAAAAACTTTTTAAAAAGAGATCAGACTTGCTCTGACCAGACTGGTGGTGAGGGGAGGGGCAATTAGATGAAGGAAGTCAAAAGGTACAAATTTCCAGTTATATCATAAATAAATACTAGGGATATAACATACAACTTGATTGTGACAACACTGCTGTGTGTTACAAATGAAAGTTGAGAGTAAATCCTGAGTTTTAGTCACATGGAAAGACAATTTTTAAGATATATTTATTTATATAAATATATATTATCTATATATATATACAATACAATATATATATTGACTATATATATATATATAAAATCATGTTGTACATCTTAAGCTTGTACAGTGCTGTATGAAAATTAAATCTCAATAAAACTTAAAGAAAAAAACAGATGGGAATGTGGACTTCTAATTCCACTTGGAAGTAAATGAATTAGTTCTTTCCCCTGCCCTAATAATTTGGCCACCTGATGCGAAGAACTGACTGTTCTGAAAAGACTCTGATGCTGAGAAAGACTGAAGGTAGGAAGAGAAGGGGATGATAGAGGGTGAGATGATTGGATGGCATCACTGACTCAATGGAAAAGAGTTTGAGTAAACTCCAGGAGTTGATGATGGACAGGGAGGCCTGGTGTGCTGCAGTCCATGGAGTCGCAAAGAGGTGGACATAACTGAGTGACTGAACTGAACTGAATTGATATATGAGATGATAGATGTTCACTAAACCCTATTGTGACAATCATTTCATTTCAAATATATAAAAAATTTATTTTAGTCAAATCATTATGTTGTACATCTTAAGCTTTTACAGTGCTGTATGACAATTATATCTCAATAAAACTTAAAGAAAAAAGAAGATGAGAACTTGGACTTCTAATTCCACCTGGAAGTAAATGAATTAGTTCTTTTCCCTTTTCCTTTGAGTGATGTCAAAGGATGGTACCTAAAATATGGGTTCAAATAAGATCCCAAATCTCAGAACAAATATGCATATTTTAATTTACAAATCACTTATTCAAACAACTAGGAAAAATTTCATCTTGAATGAAAGAAGGCAGTCATGGACGTCAACTCTAAGGTGGTAGATTTTGACATTAACTTACAAAGATTTTGAGGCAGCTATCATAAAAATGCTTCAAGAAGCAATTATAAACAGGATTGAGATCAATGAAAAAATAGAAAGCTTTAGAAAATAAGTTGAAGTTGTGAAGAAGCAAATGAAAAATTTGGAACTAAAAAATATAGTAACCAAAATGCTAAACTCACTGGATATTCAACATCAGAACAGAGCATGAAATCAGTGAGCTTGAAAGTTGAAAAATCTTCAAAATTATTCAATTTAACAACTGAGAGACTGAAAAAAAATAGCCTCAAGGACTTCATGGACTATAATAAAAATATACTACTACTGTCATCAAAATTCTGGAAGGAGAAGAAAAAGAAAGCAGAGCTGAAAAAGTTCTTGAAGGAATAAGGGAATTGGGAATTCCCAAATTTCCCAAATTTGACAAAAGACATAAGCCTACAGATTTAAGAAGTAGACCAAATTCCCAAAAGGATAAACCCAAAAGAAATCCACATCATGACACATTATAGTTAAACTGGGAAAAAAAGACAAACAAAAATTCTGAAATCAAATCAGTAAAAGAGACACAAAGCATTATCTATAAGGAAAACACAATTCATACAATAGCAAATTTTGATCAGAAACCATGGGAAGCAGAAAAAATAATGCATGGCATTTTTCCTGTCCTGAACATAAAACTTGTCAACCTAGCATTTTGTATCGAGTAAAAAGATATTTCAGGTGAAGGGGAAAACAAAACATTCTCAAGAAAGAAAAAATATATGTATATAAAATATATATTTAAAAATATATATATATATATTTACCAGGAAACCTAACTTACAGAAATAGCAAATAAAATTCTCTAACAAATACTATATGAGAAAACAAGACCTCTAAGAACATCAAGAAATAAGAAGAAACTAAAAACAGCCAAAATATGGGTAAAGAGAACAGACACTTAAATTATGAACATACAATTACATTATAAACAAAGGAGAGTAGAGGGCAAAGTGAGGTAAAACTCACAGCTCCTTTGCGTGAGCAAAATGATGACCTCAGTATACTGTAATTATGTGTATAATGGGTATATAACAGAATTTCTGAAACAATCATTGAAATAGCTATACAAATAAATGCACTAAAAAACTGCATAGGTAAATCAAAGTGGAATTCTAAAAATGCTCCATTAACCCACAGGATTACTGGGAAGAAAGTTGGAAGAAAAGTTATGACCTTGGAAGGAAAGTTATGACCAATCTAGACAGCACATTATAAAGCAGAGAAGTGTCCGTCTAGTCAAAGCTATGGTTTTTCCAGTGGTCATGTATGGATGTGAGAGTTGGACGATAGAGAAATCTGAGTGCCAAAGAATTGATGCTTTTGAACTGTGGTGTTGGAGAAGACTCTTGAGAGTCCCTTGATCTGCAAGGAGATCGAACCAGTCCATCCTAAAGGAAATCAGCCCTGAATATTCATTGGAAGGACTGATGTTGAAGCTGAAACTCTTAATACTTTGGCCACCTGATGCGAAGAGCTGACTCATTTGAAAAGACCCTGATGCTGGGAAAGATTGAAGGCAGGAAGATAAGGGGATGACAGAGGATGAGATGGTTGGATGGCATCACCACCCAATTGACATGAGTTTGAGTAAGCCCTGGGAGTTGACGATGGTCAGGGAGGCCTGGTGTACTGCAGTCCATGGGGTCGCAAAAAGTTGGACATGACTGAGTGACTGAACTGAATGGAACTGAACCCACAGGAAGACAGGAAAAAGAAATCAAAGAAATAAACAAATGAAAACTGGCATAAAAAGCCCTAACATCAATAACTGCTTTTATTGTTAATGATCTAAACACATCAAGTAAAAGACAGAAATTGGTGAGTAGATTAAAGAACATAAGACAATTATACA
>SJYC01025968.1:0-28847 GCA_006408675.1 Madoqua kirkii
ATTGTTAATGAAAGTAAACTTTATATGAATACTGTTATTTTAAATTTGGTAAAATAGTTTAAAAAAATGATGATAAGGTTTATGCCCCAAGACAACAAAGATATTTTTCATTTTTGTCCAATGTTTTATTATTTTTAGATTTTTAAAAATTCTTTCTTAGGATTTCTTTCTTTGTACGTATCTTAACCATCTGTTCTTGCATGATGATCACTTTTTCCTTAGAGCTCTTAGACATTTACTCATGGTTATTTTAAATTCCTGGTATGATAATTCCAAAATGTTTGTCATATTTAAATCTGACTCTGATGCTTGCTTTGTTTCTTCAGTGTTAATCTTTTACCTTTTAGCCTGCCTTGTAATTTTTTGTTGAAAGTCAGAACATGATAAATTGGATAAACTTGAGTTAAATAGGCCTTTAGTATAAGTTTTCATGTTTATCTGGCTAGAAATTGGACCGTGTTTACTATTTTCTGCAGCTGTGGTGTTGGAGACTAATATTTCCCTAAGTGAAGTGAAGTAGCTTGATCATGTCCAGACTTGTTTGCGACTCCATGGACTGTAGACTACCAGGCTTCTCTGTCTATGAGATTTTCTAGGCAAGAGTACTGGAGAGTAGGTTGCCGTTTCCTTCTCCAGGGGATCTTCCTGACCCAGGGATTGAACCCAGGTCTCCCACATTGCAGGCAGACACTTTACCCTCTGAGCCACGAAGGAAGCCCAATATTTTCCTAGCATCTTTGTTTTTGTCACCCAGCCGTCCTCGAGTTTCCCTAGAGATACCATCCTGCTGCTGGGAGAACCTAAGCCAGGTATTTATTTTATTGAGTTCCTGTTTATATAGGCGCACTTCACATGGTGGTAAGACAGGGATAAGGGAAGGATTCTATAGCCTTTGATTAGGTGTCAGTCTTTTAGAGAACCTGAGTTGTTTAGTTTTCTTCCTCTATTCTAAAGTCTAGAGGGGGCTGGAATTGGGTATTTTTCTCCCCCAAATTCAGTTAGACTTTGGTAAAACTCAGTTGGTTAAGCTCTTATGAAGTAGCTTTGGTACAGCTCATGGGATATAAAACTGAAAAAAGGGTGGGGAATCTCTGAAGACTCAACTCTTAAATAAGTATACACTAAGCCTCTTTAAATTCATCAACTATAGTTTACAGTATTCCTGCCAATACTGGCTCTAGCTCTGGGCTTGTCTTCCCAGTAAGGTATGTTTCCCTGTATTCACTTGCCTGTCTCTAGTCTCTGAAGAACTTTCACGTGGTGACCTCAGTTCTTTAACGGACCTGAGAAGAATTACTGATTTTCAGTTTGTTTAGCTTTTGTTGCTCAAACTAGAAACTGAAGTCCCTTTGATTTAAAATAGATGTTATTTGCCATGCTAAAAAAGCATCCTGCTACTCAATTTTATAATTATTATTTTAACAAACTATGACATTTACATCTAATCAAATACCTATTAGTTGTCTATTTTGTCGTTGTTGTTCAATAGCCAAGTTGTATCTGACTATTCATGACTCCATGGACTGCAACACGGCATGTTTCCCTGTCCCTCATCATCTCCTGGAATTTGCCCAAGTTCATGTCTGTTGAATCAGTAATACCATCCAACCATCCTATCCTCTGTCACCCTCTTCTCCTTCTGCCTTCAATCTTTCCCAGCATCAGGATCTTTTATAATGAGTCAGCTGTTTGCATCAGATGGCCAAACTATTGGAGCTTCAGCATCAGTCTTTCCAAAGAGTATTACAGGGTTAATTTCCTTTAAGATTGACTGGTTTGATCTCCTTGCTTCCAAGGGACTTTCAAGAGTCTTCTCTAGCACCAGTTTGAAAACATCAGTTCTTTGGTGCTCAGCCTTCTTTATGGGCCAGCTCTCACATCTGTACATGACTATACTTTCATTTTTATTTTTAAAATTATTAGTGTGATTGATTTTTTAAACATTTTAAGATGTAACTTTTCTTTCATCCATGAATACACCTTACCTACTCATTACTTAGTTCTGGATTTTATATCTATTTGTTATTTTCATCTTTGTCTCTGAATGAATTACAGTTTTCATTTAAAACAATTTTTTGTCAGAAAATATAATAAGTTTTAGGGTTGTGCTTAAGTATGTTCTGACTTTACTAGTATACATGAGAGATGATACATCAACCAGTTTTAAAAACCTTTAGCTGTTGCTCCATTATCTTTTGATATTTGGTGTTACAGACAAAAATTGGCTTAAAAGTGTTATTTTTCTTACTTGGATGATAAAATATCTTTTTCTTTATTTCCTTGGCTAGAATATGTTGCAAAGGTATAATCAGATGTTGCTTCATGGAGTTTGTCTATAAGTGGTGATGTTCACTTATTTTTTTCTTTCCACTTTTTATCAAATTCAGTTTTATTTTAATGTCTCTTCTTATCCCTGAAGTTGAGTAGTCTTTAGATGTTAGTCATTACCATCTACTAATTGGATTTTCCCTGGTTTATATTCTACTCTTTTATGTCTCCAGTGTGGGTTTTTAATTCTTTATTGACATATGAAACAGACATTTCTTTGGTCAATGTCTAAACTTGCTCTAATGCCGTGCTGCCCTAATTACTATAGAATTTTAATAGGTGTAATCATCTGGAACTGAAATTCAATATTAAATTCTTTGAGTTTAATATTTTCTTGAAAATTCTGCCTTCACATTTCCAGGTGCATTTTTAGAATCATCATCATTATTTCCAGTAAAAGTATATATAATGAGACTTTTGTTTGGGATTTCACATAGACCTAGCAAATGTGTATTTAATTTAATTGCTGCTCTAGTTGTATTAGATCTATCATCTTTTACTTTTCTTTGGTTGTCATCCTAGAGAGTACAAAATGATTACCATTTTCTGATTCTCTCAGAACCTTAGAATTCCATTAGTCTGAGCCACCAGGAAATCCCCATCATTCCTTTATCCACTCCCAAATTATTCTTTTATTGGCCACCGGTTTTAACTAGTGCTATTTCAGACCTCTAGAATGCTACTATTAGTGCTTGTCCAGTCAGTTTTGATTTGTATTTACCCACATATTTCCTATCCCATTGTTCTGAGAAGTTCAGCTGTGCATTGACTTTTTAAAAATTTTTAAATGAGTCCTTTTTTTCCCTCTGGCTGCCTCACCATTTTTCCCTTTGCTTTTATTTTTGCTTTTCAATGATTTGGCTTTGATGTATTTTCTTTATCTTGTTTGGTCTCATTAAACTTCTTAAACGTGTGGCTTAATGCTATTAATTAGTTTGGGAAAATTCTAAACCATTTGAAAAATAATTACATTTATCTCATTCTCCCTGCATTCTTCTGGGACATCAATCACAGGAATGTTATACCTTTTAACTGGGTACTACATATCTCTTCTACTCTGTTGTGTGATTCCATTCTTAATTTTTTTCTTTCTCTCTCTTTGCATATATTTCTGTCTGTATATTATCTGTCAGTCTGATATCTACATGACCGTTCCTGGGTTTATTTGCAACTAATCATCAATAAATCAAGTCCTTAACATCAGAAATCATAGTTTTCAGTTGTAGAATATGCATTATACTGTATTTCATAAATAGAAATTTTTAAAAATTCCACATCATTTCATTTATTGCATACTTCTTTCTTTTCTTGAAAATAGTAATCCGAGTTATTTTAAAGTCTGCTGTTTACTCCAGCATTTAAGGCACCTATATTTCTGCCTTTGTTGTTGTTGTTTTTTTTTCTTTCAGTTGTTAGAGAATTCCATTTATTTTCAGGGCAGTAATTTTTTATATAATGCTGATTAAATTTTATATTCTTTAAAAAATAAAAATCAACTTAGCTTCCAACTTGGTCCATAATGGCAAGTAGTCTAGGAATAAAGCTGGAGGTGGGGGTGCATTTTTCCATGCTAATTCATCACTTTCTCTGGGCAAGCAGTTCTCAAGCAGTGCTCACCAGTTGCACTCAACATTCCTTCTTTACTTTGGTCTCTGTCTCATGAGCATCCAAGCACTGGAAGACTGCAGCACGCTCCCTGATGCATTTCAGATCATTTTTGCTTAGCTCTTTGGCTTTCAGGCCACCCTACTTTAGACTTTAGTGAACACCTTGAGGGGATCTTTCTTGTGTCTGCAGACCCTCACTACTAGCTTGTCTCATCCTTCTGTCCATCAGCAGAAGCCTGTGGCCTTGCTCAAGACCAAGATTGCAGCATCCGGCTTGTCCTTTAAACCAGCAGATTTTGTGCAACTAAGGATGGCAAGGGCCCTGGGATTCTTTTCAAAACTCCATGCTGAAAATTTTTTCCTTGCAGTTTTGTTGCCACATCTTTGTTGCCACTGTGTACACTGGCAATTTAAATATCTGACAGTTAATCTGGTTTTCTAGTTGTCCTCAGTGAAGCTTTGAGCTGTGGTGGATGCTCCCATCCCAACTGGAAGCAAGAACATTCAGTATAGGATGTAACTCCAACTGTGATTTCATTTTCTACCATCCCTCCTAATACATCTGTAACCTTATTTATCCTATTTGTTGTCTTTTTTTATTTCATGGAAAAATCCTTATGGGGCAAATCTTCCATCTTTGACTTTTGAAAATGTAGATTATTTAAAAAAACAATAGCTTAGACAGAGTCTGAGCCAACAGAATTCATATTTTACAAGTGTACCTTTATTACAAAAAAACCCACCTAATTTCAGTACTGTGAGTTCTTTTTGTGTTTCATGCACCATCACAGGAAAGTCCAGCAACTTGGAAACACCTTCTGTTTAGAGGCAACTCCCTGAGTCCTGGCCACTAGTACAGATGAAAAGATACAGGTCTCATGAGAGGTTAGTACTCAATTTCTGGATTTACATCATCAAATAAGGATGTCAAAATATTTACAATGATAAATCTCTGCAAATGATTTTCCTCAAAATTAGTGACTTGGGAAAAGAGGAAAATTACCTTGTGACTGACTTTTCATAAAAAGATTTTTTAACATTACCAGATCACTGATTTATTGGGTAATGTACTAGTGGTTTTATTTATTAAGAAACATAGTTGATCTTCATTATTCAGGGATTCAGCATGTACAAGTTCCACTAAAATCTGCTTAGAATTTGTAACCTCAAAATCAATACTCATGGCACTTTCACAGTACTTTGCAGACATGCTGAGGAATTTTGAGTTGCCCCTGCTCCTAGCTGGGGTTGAACAAGGGAATACTGGCCCTCTTGTTTCTCACACTGTGAACAGGTGCCCTTTACAGGTTATGTTTAGGACCACATCTACACATTTCGTGATTTTTTGTTTAAAATTTGTGCTTCTGCTGTTTAAAATGGTAATAGTGCTCACGTACTGCCTGGTGTTTCTTAATGCGGGAAGGCTGCCATGTGCCTTAAGGAGATTATCTTCCTTCAGGTAAGAGATCCAGTGCTGTTGGCCATGAGCTCAGTATCAACAAATCAACGTTAATATTAAATGTTCAACAGAAACAGGTATAAAACAAGGTTGTGTATTGATTGGTTGAGGAGAATGTTGTGACCTGAAGCTTGCAGGAACCGTATCCTGTATTTCCCCTAAGAGCAATAGTTTAGTGTTAACTAATCCAACCAGTCCATTTTGAAGGAGATCAGCCCTGGGATTTCTTTGGAAGGAATGATGCTAAAGCTGAAACTCCAGTACTTTGGCCACCTCATGAGATGAGCTGACTCATTGGAAAAGACCCTGATGCTGGGAGGGATTGGGGGCAGGAGGAGAAGGGGACAACCGAGGATGAAATGGCTGGATGGCATCACTGACTCGATGGATGTGAGTCTGAGTGAACTCCAGGAGTTGGTGATGGACAGGGAGGCCTGGTGTGCTGCAATTCATGGGGTCACAAAGAGTTGGACACGACTGAGTGACTGAACAGAACTGAACTGAAGACTTTATAGAACATAATAATATGGATGATTCTCTGTCTCTCTGTCTCTGCCTCACTCTATATACATATATCTATATCTATATCTGTATCTATCTATAGGGCTTTCCAGGTAGTGCTAGGGATAAAGCACCGCCTGCCAATGCAGGAGACGTAAGAGACACAGGTTCAGTTCCTGGGTTGGGAAGATCCCCTAGGAGGAAGGCACAGAAATCCACTCCAGTATTCTTGACTGGAGAATTCCATGGACAAAGGAGCTTGGCAGGCTACAGTCCATAGGGTCACAAAGAGTTGGACATGACTGAAGCTACTTAGCACAACATAACACACACACACACAAGTGTGTGTACATATATATATATATATATACATATACTTATCAGATGCCTTGTAAATATTTTTTTACTTAATAAATAAGCTACCTGCAAGAGATATTTATTATTTCTTATTACCAAATATGATGTCTGAAAGTCTAGGGAACTTGATGAAATTCACCCTTTTAACAGTGACCATCAGTTCAGTTCAGTCGCTATCATTTAGCCCCCTTCACTGTGAGGCCCTGAGGGAAGTGAGCATGTCTGTCTCTGTCACATATTCACAGATGTTTCTCTGGGCCCAGGATAGTGGCTTTCTCCACAAGTACTAGCTGAACAGATAAATACACATGCGTGTAGATGCACATGTGGGCACACACACCACACATACATGTGGAGTTGCTCTGACTGAAATAGGAGGGTCCTGCTTGCTCTGCCCCGCATGTGCTTGGGGTCTCAGCATCGCCAGCTCCCAGGGGACAACCCCCTCCATGAATGCCATGGAACTAACCTTGCAGACTGCTGCACAGGATACTGTGCTGGGATATTTTTTTGGCTGTGGGAAACCACACCATTTCGCTTAGCCTTCTGTTGAAAGGTTGAACCATTTTCAAACTTTTAAGTGAAACAAATGCTTTTATGAGAGCTCTAGAAAATGAAAGGTGAGTCACAGCAGCGAGCATGTTCCCGCAGCACCCTGGCCTCTCCCCACAGGCAAACACCGAATCCTTCACTTCGTGCAAGGCATGAGCTGAGGCTGGGAGTGGTGGTTTACAGACTTAAGAGGGATGACCACACAGTGTGGTTCTTCTCTTGGCCCCAGCATCAGGGAACCTTGGGTAAGTCAACTTGACTTCTGTGCCTAACTTTGTCCATCTGTGAGCTGGGAATATAATAGCTCCCACCTCCCAGGATTTTCACTGAAGTTGAGTGAAGAGAGACATGTAGCACACACAGAATATGCCCATTCCACAGGAATTATTATTCTGAGCAACGTATGGTTTTGGTTAGAAGGAGGTGTCTGCTCCCCCAGACTCAAGGTGAGACACAACACATGCTTTCTGACACAGAGAATGAGATTCCACTGTGGTCACACCAGGGACGGCTTGAGTTTTAGGGGATGGGCTTGGCAACAGCTGGCAGTCCTCTAAGTGAAAAGGGAGAAATAAAGTGCTCTATTTTCCCTCTTTTCCTGGATCTGAGAACTTCAAGGGAATATTGATAATCTTCATCCAAATAAAATCTTCAGCTAAAACACTCACTTAGAAAATGTGTTTTTAATATTATGTCAGTATGATTTAGTGTGACAACAAAACTGTTCTCTTCCAAAATCCAAGACTGAAAAAAAGAATTTAGAAACAAATCATAGTAAAATTTCTGAAGATCATAACTATTTAAAATCTTCAAGGAAAATAGATTTTAGAAAGTTGCTATCTTTAAGTAATCATGAAATTACTCATTATCAAGAAAATTGAACCAATTATGACTATTTTTCTACAAGTGACCATTTAAAGACAATTATAACCATGAAGGTATATATTTTTCCTGGTTTTCAAAAACATTGATGATATCTGATGTTTGCTTTCTCTCTCTGAGCAACAGGAAGTGTGAGTAACATCTTAGGGAAGGCGAAGTCAGGCACTCTAGCACGTAGAGGTCATATTTTGACTTTGTCCAAAATCACACAGTGATAAAAGATACATTTCCTGGAATGCTTTTCCAGGTTTTCTGACCTTTCCACAGCACCCTACTGTCCCATTCTTCTAAGTCTGAATCACATCTACCAACAAGTGCTTTCATCAATCATGGGGAACATAGTAAATTCTATGGGTCATGATCTGTCCATGTAACATGATAGGGTTTGGAGGTGCTTTGCTTTCCATTCTTATTCTTTTTTTCTTCACTTTCTTACATTTCGCTTGCTATTTTACACTTAACTACAACTTTATTTACAGAAAGTCATTTGTCTTAATGTGGATAAAGTTTATTGAATTTTAAAGAGAAAGTAAAAGAGAGAGAATACTAATTGATACAACACTATATATCAGAACTGAACGTGTACAATTCTAATCTATGAATGTACATCCAATGGCTATTTTCACAAATAGCAAAAGACATATATATAAGACTGTTCATTTCTGTATTGTTTGTATGATGAAACATTTGGCAACACCTCAAATGTCGATTTCCTACAGGTATATGAATATTCATATAATAAAAAATATACATACAAAAAAATTAAAGTGAAAGTTGCTCAGTCATGTCCACCTCTTTGTGACCCATGGACTCTATAGTCCATGGAATTCTCTAGGCCAGAATACAGTAGTGGATATCCTTTCCCTTCTCCAGGGTATCTTCCCAAGCCAGGGATCGAACCCAGGTCTCCCACACTGCAGGCAGATTCCTTACCAACTGAGCTACAAGTGAAGCCCAAGAATACTGGAATGGGTAGCCTATCCTTTCTCCAGTGGATCTTCCCAACCCAGGAATTGAACTGGTAGGTGGATTCTTTACCAATTGAGCTATCAGGGAAGCCTGCAAAAGAATGAAACTGGACCCCTGTCTTATCACATAAAAAACAAACAAACAACAAACTCAACAGGATAGGAGACTTGGATGAAGACCTGAAACAATAAAACTCCCAGGGGAAAAAATATAAGTAGTTAAGCTCCTTGACTTGTCTTAGCAATGATTTTTTAGAATTGACACCAAAAGCAACAAAAGCAAAAAGAAAACAATCTGATTATAAAATAAGCAAAAGATCTGAATAGATATATTTCTGAAGATGTCCAGATGGTCTACAGGTACATGGAACTATGTAAGACTTCACTGATCATCAGGGAAATGCAAATCAAAACCACAATGAGATACCACCTTGTAGCTGGCAGAATGGTTATCATCAAAAAGATAAGAAATAAGTATTGGTGAGGACGAGGAGAAAAGCGAACCCTTATGAATGGTTAATGGGGTTTTTAAATGGTGTAGCCATTATGGAAAACAGTATAGAGATTCCCCAAAAATTAAAAAAAAGAATTGCCATGCGATTCAGAAATTCCCACTCTGGGTATTTATCTGAAGAAAATCAAAATACTAACCTCCAAAAGGTATATGCACCCACATGTTCAGTGCAACATAATGTACAATAGCCAAAATGTGGAAACAACCCAAGGGTCCATTAATGGATGAATGAATGTAAAGCTTATGGTGTATGTATATACACATATATACATATGCCATTCCAGTCCCAAAGAATGCTCAAACTACTGCACAATTGCACTCATCTCACATGTTAGTAAAGTAATGCTCAAAATTCTCCCAGCCAGGCTTCAACAATACATGAACTGTGAACTTCCAGATGTTCAAGCTCGTTTTCAAAAAGGCAGAGGAATCAGAGATCAAATTGCCAACATCTGCTGGATCATGGAAAAAGCAAGAGAGTTCCAGAAAAACATCTACTTCTGCTTTATTGACTATGCCAAAGCCTTTGACTGTGTGGATCACAATAAACTGTGGAAAATTCTGAAAGAGATGGGAATACCAGACCACCTGACCTGCCTCTTGAGAAATCTGTATGCAGGTCAGGAAGCAACAGTTAGAACTGGACATGGAACAGACTGGTTCCAAATAGGAAAAGGAGTACACCAAGCCTGTATATTGTCACCCTCCTTATTTAGCTTATACACAGAGTACATCATGAGAAACACTGGGCTGGAAGAAGCACAAGCTGGAATCAAGATTGCCAGGGAAAATGTCAGTAACCTCAAATATGCAGATGACTCCAGTGGCAGAAAGTGAAGAAGGACTAAAGAGCCTCTTGATGAAGGTGAAAGAGAGTGAAAAAGTTGGCTTAAAGCTCAACATTCAGAAAACGAAGATCATGGCATCTGGTCCCCTCACTTCATGGCAAATAGATGGGAAAACATTGGCTGACTTTATTTTTGGGGGCTCCAAGATTGCTGCAGATGGTGATTGCAGCCATGAAATTAAAAGAGGCTTACTCCTTGGAAGGAAAGTTATGACCAGCCTAGACAGCATATTCGAAAGCAGAGACATTACTTTGTCAACAAAGGTCTGTCTAGTCAAGGCTATGGTTTTTCCAGTAGTCATGTATGGATGTGAGAGTTGGACTGTAAAGAAAGCTGAATGCTGAAGAATTGATGCTTTTGAACTGTGGTGTTGGAGAAGACTCTTGAGAGTCCCTTGGACTGCAAGGAGACCCAACCAGTCCATCCTAAAGGAGATCAGTCCTGGGTATTCATTGGAAGGACTTATGTTGAAATTTCAATATTTTGGCCACCTGATGCAAAGAGCTGACTCATTTGAAAAGACCATGATACTGGGAAAGATTGAGGGCAAGAGGAGAAGGGGATGACAGAGGATGAGATGGATGGATGGCATCATCGACTTGATGGACATGGGTTTGGGTGAACTTTGGGAGTTAGTGATGGACAGGGAGGCCTGGAGTGCTGCAGTTCATGGGGTCGTAAAGTGTCAGATGCAACTGAGTGACTGAACTGACTGATACATATACCATAGGATATTATTTAACCATTAAAAAGCAATGAAATCTTGTCATTTGTGGCAACATAAGTGGGTCTTGAGGGCATTATGCTAAGTGATGTAAGTCCGACAGAGAAAAACAAATACCATATACCATTTATACATGGGAAGAAAAAGGGAGTTTATAGTTACAGGGTAATGGTTGCCAGCAATGGGGGAGTTTGGAATGGGTAAAATGGATGAAGGTGATCAAAAGGTACAAATTTCTAGTTATAAAATTAATGTTATGTGAATATAACATACAATCTGGTGACTATAGTTAATAATATTCTATTATATGGTTGCAAGTTGCTGAGAGAGTAGTTCTTAAAATTTATCAGTTTTAAAAGTTCTGTAAATATGTATGGTGACAATGTTAGCTAGACTTATTGTGGTGATAATTTCACAATATATGCAAACATTGAATCATTTTGTTGTTGATCATAATGTTGTATGTCAATTGTACTTCAAATTAGAAAATCTTACAATCACCTGAATAATGTCTCATATTCGCTTAAATCAATGTTCTTAATTTAAAAACATTTATTTCTTTCTATTTCCATTCTTTTAGTTTCTTCCTGTGTACAGAGAATGAGGGAAAATATATATGTCCCTATCTGACTGTCTTTGGACTTCAGAGATCTACCCAGCTGTCTTAACATTTTGACCTCTGAGTTGACGGAAGAGCTATATCATCTTCTCTAACTTCTCATACTCACTATTCCACCTGATTTAGTCCCCCAAAGTGAAATCAAGGAGATGGTATTAATATTTTCTATTGGTGCATTACTACCACCATACCTACACACACCCCTTCAATCCATGCAAGATGATGTTGAGTGTGTCTTCAATATGTTGTTATCTCTCTTCCCTTTATCTACACCAACCTGGATCAGGCCCCATCATTTCTCATATGGATAACTTTCATTTCCTAATCTGATATTCCAGCTTACAGTTCATGTTCTTCACATTGCAGATAAAATTATCTTTCTCTAAAATGGTATCCTGATTACATCTCTCTGTTCTTACTTGTTTTTGTTAAAATTTTTTAAATCCTCTATGAGTCTTCCCATCACTTATACTTTGACAGCCAAATTCCACAGCTAGTTCCTGGCCCTTGATACTGTATGCAGCACAGTCCCTATTCCACTCTTGCATTCAACACCCACAGTGCAAGATTCCCAGTTGTGCCACAGTGGCTTCCAAGCCCCTTCTGTTTGCACATGGCACCCCTGTGCCAGTAACACTGCTGCTCTCTGATAAATTTCACCAGTTTCTGCTTTTTCTTGAGGTCTCTGCTCCAGGAGATACTACTTTGAGCATTCCTAGAACATCATACGTGGAGTCAATTACCTTCTACTTCAGGTGCCCTTATTTCCATATCCAAATGCTCTTATAAACCTCCACATCGTGATATCTGTCCCACATCAGCTACATTTCCCACCAGCAGGGATCATAACTGGCTCCCCTTGGGACCTGGCCCCACACCTGGCAGTAACAGAGACCTTAGTTTGGATACCACTAAAAAGTAAACATGGTCTTAAGTGCAAGAGGTGATCTCATAAGAAGCATAAGAGCAGGAATAGGGAACAGATGAGGAAGACAGAAAGTTAAGAAAAGGTCCACTGTAAGTAGGTCACTCTTGCAGTCAGCTGGGACTCTGGTGTACCAGGGACCATCTGAGGAGCCATCTGGGACATTCCTCAGGGAAGCTGGGGTATTTATCCATTATCTCCCATGGGTCATTATTTAAGGGCTGTCCTCAGCCTTCTGGACTGCATGACCTGCAGGCTGAACAAAATCCTGCAGCCTAAGAGAAAGCCCCCACCTGTGAAGAAGAACAGTGTGGGTCTGAGATGGGAGTCACAAGGGTACATGTGCCACAGACTCAGGATATGAACAGCATCTTCGCAACTGAATGAGTGAATTTTAAAAAAAGATTGCAATGGACTGTGGGAAATGAGAAGAATTTTGACTAAAGAGGATGGGATTTGGGTGATTTTTTAATTGGTAATTTATTGGTTTGTTTTTATAATTTATAGCAGAGGAGTATATTCTATAGTAGGATATCATTCATGAAATTTGGGAAATACAGAATTGAAAAGCTGTTTAAGATCAGATCGTCTGTAGGTCTAGTTTCTCTTCCTCCAGTTATAAAGCTGCATTCATTGTTTCCTCTCAAAGAGTTGTTCAACCTACTTGTGAATACAAATGATAAGAGCTTGTAGTCATCTTGTGTGTGGAAAACCTACTTGTTTGGGGGTTATTCTCATGAGATATTGAATTTTATTTTGTCACCTTTTCAAGATGTATCCTTTAAAGACACTGAAGTTGAGAATAGTCTTCAACTTGACATCACTTCCTCAATGCTAAGAACAGTGTGTGTCCTCCCCTTACCCTACCTGACGTTTACACACTTTCAACAACCTGAAACTACTCACATGCGGGCCCCACACCTCCAAAGGCCTCCCAGTGTGTCACTGCACCTGATAGAAAATAGTGCCCAGGACTGGCCACAGATCTCCCATAGACCTGAAGGAGTGCAAAATGTGAGACATGGCAGTGTGCTGAGGGACTCTGCCCAGGACCCTGACCACGGTGCTGGAATAAGCTGGAATTAGGGGTCCAGTCCCACAGGCACACGTGGCTTCATTCTTGGATTCAATTTGCACACCAGTCTTTGCCTTCCAATACATACTCAAATTTCATTTCTGATGGGCTTCCCCTGCCACTCAAGTATTCACCTCTCAGCTGCACATCAGGACCAAGGGTGAACCAAGTGTGCAATAGTCAAGTGAGGCATCTGCTTTGTCATTCACATGACAAGAATGTCCTGACAGGGCTGTGGAGCTGATCGCTGGTCAACGGCCATGGTTCCAATGTCAGCCTAGGCTAAGCCATGATCTCTGGGAAGACTGTGCTTGTTTCTGGATATTCAGTGGATCTCCCTGGTGGCTCAGATGGTAAAGCGTCTGCCTGCTGTGCAAGAGACCCGGGCTCGATCCCTGGATTGGGAAGATCTGCTGGAGAAGGAAATGGCAATCCACCCCGGTAATCTTGCCTGGAAAATTCCATGGACTGAGAAGCCTGGTGAGCTACAGTCCATGGAGTCGCAAAGAGTCAGACACGACTGAGCAACTTGACTTCACTATTTAATACAAATGAACAATAATAATAAACCTGGTGGCTCAGCAGTAAAGAATCTGCCTGCAATGCAGGAAACTCAGATTCTATCTCTGGATTGGGAAGATCCCTTGAAGAAGGAAATGGCAACTCACTCCAGTATTCTTGCCTGGGAAATCCCATGGACTGAGGAGCCTGGCAGACTATAGTCCATGGGGTTGCAAGTGTCAGACTCAACTCAGCCCCTAAACCAACAATCATGAATGAGAGAAGTATGTAAAATTATAAAGAATTGGCATCAATATTATATATTAAACCACAGGAACACATTTTTTTCTTAGTTATATATTGTGTAGGTTTTCTTTCATGAGCATATAATATCTTAAATCAAGGAAAATACAGTAAACAGCAGAAAAATACAAAATTCAAAGGCATAAAGACTTTTGTGATGGATTGGGTACCAGGGAGGAAAATAATCTCACCTAAGGGGAAAGTAAGGGACACAAATAAAATGTAGTTGATGAAATCTTGCACATTGGGCTTTTTCACTGTAGCCACTGCATTAACTGGCGCTCTCTGAAGAGCTTTAAGAATGCTGCAGATGTGTGCTGGGGTCGTCAAAAACAAATAGACAAATAATACTAACATTTCTAATAACAGTGTCACTAAAGGACAGAGCAGTTCACTTGATCCTTACAGATACAGGAACTTGGGCCAAATATTATTCTTGATATTTTATGAAGATGCAAAAAATTACCCTAGAATGAGTGTAACAAGATGTTAAAATGGAACTTTTGGCTGAAACATGTAGATACCAAATTCCAAAGTGATTGGTTAAACACAATTTATGAAATATGTAGCCAAGAAGTGGTTAGAGGACCAGTTCAGAAGCTTGTGGGGCAGAGCACGTGCATGTGTTCTTGTGCTACACACCCACTGAAAAAAGTTAAGTAAAATGAATGTTTTCTGAACAAATCTTAATCTGCATGTGATCTGAGGACAGATTGCCTGTGGGGCCTCAGGGATCAGTGCTGACTGTATTTCTGGTGTAGCCCTAGCCCCGCAAGGGTCTCTGTTGTCTGTAGGGGGCTTGGTCAGTGCAGATAGTCTCGTAAGTATGTCTTTTATTTTCTGTTTCTGCTACTTTAACGTGTTGGGACTTTGGTGACCCTGGATGGGCAGGACCACCATCCTTCTGCTCTAATCACCCCAGGGCCAGGTACCAGACAACCAGGGGCAGCCCCTGTGTCCCAAAGTCCACTGAAATTATTCAAGCTATCCATCCTAAGCCTGGTTACCCTTCCTGTTGCCTGCTTATTTCTGCAGAAGCCACAACAGTGTTTTGGTCACATTTTCCCCCTCTCCCTCTGCCTTCTGACCCCCCTGGTGCTATCCTGTGTGGACCCCTGGAGAGTGATGGGCTCCCTGCTCTTGGGAACTGTGAATAAAAAACTATATTTATAGAATTTTGCTGTTTTCTGTCAAAATAAATAATTTTAAAAACTATCTTTATAATGACAATCATCTTCTGATCTGTTGGCCTTGCTACACTTCTAATTTTCTACTAATACATTATAATTTAAAGCAGATAAGAAATGGACCATATGGCATTTGAGTCCACTAAGATGCATTAGTCCTGAACATAGTCCATCTGGCTCTCTAAGTCAACCTACCTTTTGAGGGGAGAGGTGAAGTGAAGCACCTACAAAACAAAGAGATCTCAGTACACATATGAGTAAGATAATTTTTAATGTCAATATAGTTATCATAGTGAGATATGAAATACTACTTTTTTTTCTAGTCACCACATACCTGCTTACTACTCTCATGTATATTCATTCTTTCTTGTTTATTTCAGAAGCTAAGTTCCTATTTTGAAAACTTATATTTTTCCATTTTGAGATGCTTTCATTTTCCATGATTTTCACCACTGCTGATTGTCATACAGTGTATTCTTCTGGCAACCCATGGCAAGTTCCAACCACTTGCATGTCTGAGTTGAATTTTTAATCACTCAGTGTTCTACATTTTCACCTAACTTGGGTTCTACTTGCCTACTTAAATGCTTGTGTCATCATTTCTAATTCAGTAGCCAGTCCCATCACTGGAGGAGACAAAAAATCCAGAATGGAATTCTCACCTGTGTGTATCTATATCTATATGTATATATCTTTTACAAATGACATGCTTATCTTTTTGGGAAAATATTGTGGCATAATACATGTAAAATAAAATTTGCATTTGTATAATTGCTTTTAATTGGAGTATAGTTGACGTACACTGGGGTGTTTGTTTTTTCTGTACAACATAGTGAATCAGTTATACATATATCCTCTCTTTTAAAAATTATTTTCCCATGTAGATCATTACAGAGTATTGAATAAAGTTCCCTGTGTTAAGCAGTAGGATCTTATTAGTTATCTATTTTATATATAGTAGCGCATATATGTCAGTTCCAATGTCCTGATTTATCCCTCTACCCTCTGTTCCCTCTTGGTAGCCATAAGTTTGTTTTATACGTCTGTGACTCTGTGTTTTGTAAGTAAGTTCATTTGTACCAGTTTTTAAATTCCACATGTAAGCAATATCATATGATAGTTGTCTTCCTCTATCTGACTTTCTTCTAATTTTTCAGTGTACAGTTCAATGGCATTAAGTACATCTGTATTATTGTGTCACTCTCAGGACTATTCATCTTGAGAACTTCTCTTCTTCTTAAACTGAAATTGTGTACCCATCGAACCACAATTTCTCATTTCCCTCTCTCCCCTCAGTCCCTGGCAACCATAATTCCACTATATAGTCTGTGATTTTGGCTATGTTAGATACCTCATATAAGCATAATCATAAATATTTGTCTTTTGAGGACTGACTCATTTCACTCAGCATAAGGTCCTTAAGGTTTATTCATAGTAATATCAGAATTTCATTCCATTTTAAGATTAAATAATATTCCACTGGATGTTTGTATCACATTTTATTCATTCATCCATCGGCGAACATTTGGGTTGTTTCTTCCTTTCACCTATTGTGAACAGTGCTCCATTGACACTATATGTTTTCAATTCTTTTGAGTATGTACTAAAAGTAAATTACTAGATTGTATGATAATTCTATTTTTAATTTTTGAGAAAGCATCAAACCATTCTCCATAGAAGCTATACCATTTTATAGTCCCATCAGCGAGGTACAAGGGTTTCAACATCTCCATATGCTTGTCAACATTTGTTCTCAATTTTTTCTTTAAAATTTTTATAATAACCATCCTAATGGGTATGAAGTGTATCTCACTGTAGTTTAATTTACATTTCCTTTATGATTAGTGATGCTCAGCATCTTTTCATGTGCTTTTTGTCATTTGTATATTTTCTTTAGAGAAATGTCTGTTCAGTTCCTCAGCCCATTTTTGAATTGGGTTACTAGTTTTTTTGTTGTTGTTGTTGATTGTAGGAGATCTTTATATATGTATGTGTTAATCTCTTATCAGACACATGATTTAAAAATGTTTTCATGTATTACGTGTGCTGCCTTTGTACTCTGATAACACAGTTCTTTGATGCACAAAGTTATAATTTTGATGCAGTCCAATTTGTCTCTTTTTTTCTTGTGTTGCCTGTGCCTTTGATGTTACATGCAAGAAATCTTTGCTAAATTCCACATCATGAAGCTCTTCTAAATTTTCTATTTTCTTCTAGAAAATTTATAGTTTTTACTCTTAAGTTGAGGTCTTTTACCCATTTTGAGTTCTTTTTGTGTATGATATATGGTAAAAATCCAATTTCATTCTTTTATATCATGACCATCTTTTGAATTAAGATAACATGGTGTTAATTTTGGTGTTATCATTTCCATTTTCTAAATGGGTTCACAGAGATTTAGAATAATAAATGCTTCATCCTTTGTCCCTCAGCTAAACAATAGCACTGACAGTTCAAACATAGTTTACTTATTCCAGTCTCAAGTTCAGAAATATGCAGAGAAGTTAAGAAGGCTCAGTCCAAAAGTAACTAAAAATTTGAATTTGTTTTTCTTGTAGTATAAAGTAAGTTCATATAATGGGATTCTGCTTTCAATTTTGCAGGTATTACCCATTGCTCATGGTGGGTGTTTATTTCATTTCATGTTTGTAACCTCAAAGGTTACAAAATTAACTTCTAGACATTATCGAAAACCTTCAATTCTCACTACCCTTAATTGCTAGAATATAGGTAAGCTAGAAAGAAATGGTTAAGGGAAAGTTACCTGCTGCTAGAAAGATCTCACTGATTGGCAATCACTTAAATTGAGTATGAAGCGAAAACGAAAGTCACTCAGTCGTGTCTGAGCGACCCCACGGACCGTAGCCTGCCAGGCTCCTCTGCCCATGGAGTTTTCCAGGCAAGAATATTGGAGTGGCTTGCCATTTCCTACTGCATAAATTGAGTATATGTATCACTATTCATAAGTGCTGACATGCAGAGCTCTTTATTGTTGAAAAGACCTTGTGTGTTCTTTGTGTTGTTCCCTCACCCAATATTCGTTTATTTGAGTGAGGACTGGCAGTGGGTTGTCTGGGCCCCAAGAGGAGGAAGAAAGCATTTCTGAACTTGTGAGCTCACAATTGCGTGCACTGTGAATGGCTGCACAGCTGGGCACAGGGTGTGGGGAAGCATGGAGGGACTCCCCCAACCACATTTCAGGAAGAAGAGCCAGAGCACACTTTGTAGAGGAGGAGGCAGCCCAGCTGAGACATGAAGGATGAGTAAGGAGAGCATTTCTTGCAGCCCTTATTGGGAGTCAGGGGCCTTTAAACTTCATATACCCACTCATATAATCCTTATAATAGCCCTTTGCAGTGGATTCTCTTATTATTCCAATTTTATAGATAAGAACACTGGTTCAGGAAAGATGACACAATTAGTAAGATCTGCAGGCAGCAAGGAAGAGAAAGATGTACCAGGCAGAGCGAGCTGTTTATGTCAAGGATGGAGCCAGAGACAGTGAGACCTGTCTGAGGAACAGGAAGAGGGATAAGTTGACTATTCAGGATGTAACGGAGTGACATGCTGATTGGAGACATTTGGACCTTCTCTTGTAGGCAGAGGGATACTTGGTGAGGCTTGCTCTGCAAATGTCTGAGGAATCATGAAACTCTTGAGTAGTGTTTGCAAATTGTTGTTATTGATTATACTAAGTCATGTCTGACTCTCAGTGACCCCAAGAACTGCAGCACACCAGACTTCCCTGTCCTTCACTATCTCCTGGAATTTGCTCAAACTTGTGTCTGTTGAGTCAGTGATGCCATCCAGCCATCTCATCCTCTTTTGCCCTTTGCATGCATATCGCTATGTGCATTTCTTTGCTTAGAAGATTCATCTATTTTATCAGACTGCCAATGAACTAAAAGGTTAACAGGTCCTGCAAATGGTAGAGAATCATTCAAGGATCTTCACCAGGAGAACAGCCCTGGACATATTTTCCTGGCCAAATTGAAGCAGGGCAGGTTCAGGGCAGGATGACCCCTTGCTGCACTTCTGTGGTAACAGACTGATGACTTGTGTCCATCACTTTCATTACATATTGATCCAATTCTGGACACAGTTTCATCAAGGTAAACCTATGAGTTGTCTTTGGTTCATTTGCCCTATGACCCAACCTCAAAGGGATAAATGTTTGCTTACTATCTGTTGAATAAAATGGATACATATATCTGTAGTGCTTGGATACTTAAATTAAGGTAAATATTAAGACATGAAAACAAATAAGCAAGTAGGAGACTGAAAATATATAAATAAAGGTAAAAAGTGTAAAAAGGCAAGTGGAATATTGAACTCAAGGTCACTAGGAACCAGACATACTTATCTCTTAATCATTACTTTTCTCAAATAGCCCACATAATGACCGTTCAAGAATTCCAAGTGCCTAGGATGAAATATAAATAATTTGTCATGGGTTAATACAGAGAAAGAGCATCAGATTTGACAGCAAAAGACCTGGAGTCAGGCCCACCCTCTCCTGTTTGCAGTTGGACAAGCCATCATCCTCAGAGCTTCAATGTCCTTAAAGAAAATGGGAAAAAGTCTCAACCTGTTTCCAGAATGAGGGTTGGATAAAATGAGATAATAATGCCAACTGGAGCTGTTAACTGGAAATATTCTACTAATGAGAGAGTAAAACAATTCTTTTTCAGTAATAGTACACACTAGTATGCAATTATTCTTAATAATACGAACACTTCTTAAGTGGGATCACCACATGGCACTCAAAACAAGAGTGTTTTCTCTAACCGTAGACTAAGAAGTGGTGAGAATGTTGCCTTAAGCTTAGCCAAAGGAAATAGGGTGGTGATGGACAGATAATAATATAATAATGATAATAAAGTGTACACTCAAAGAATTGTCTGCTGGGCCATCTGAAAAGAAGATTTTGTTTTCCTTGAATTAGCTCTTGTTGCTTCTCCTCTTGTCAAGAAAAAAACTCATGCAGACATATGCCTTCTTGGATACTCTCAAAATTCATTCTGCTGCTGGGCATTGTTTGCAGAGAAAAAAATAAACTTTTCAGATCTCACATATGAAATAAATCAAAGATCATGTTTCAGATCCTTATTCTAATTTCTACTGAGAATTACTGTAGACTGTTTGCATGGGTCAGGGTGAACTTTCAAACAGAGAATTATGATGGATTGGGGGCCAGACAGAACATCACCTGGAAGCAAGTCAGGATTTCTTTCTTTAATGTAAAAGAAATTTAATACAAATGTATTAGGTGTCCAACAAAAATTTGACTGAGTTATTAGTGATCATTTAGTTGAATCTTTAGTCCAAATAGGAAAAAATGTACTTGTTGCAGTCAAAATCACAAAGTTCTGGCTTTCTGAGTACCCTCCCCCCACCGCCCCGTCCACCACACAACTCATTCATTTATTCAATAAACAGTTATTAAACATCCATTTGAGCTGAGGGTTTGTTAAGAATACAGCCTCTAAGTGTATAAGATGGTCTCACTACTCACGAGGATCCGGTGGGCAGATTAGCAGAGACCCAGAGGTGGATACACAGCTTTGAGCAAGTTCAAAGTCAGGCCAGATCAGCACACAGAAAAACAGAGAGGGAAGCAGTTTCATCTTTCTTAGAGCTCCTGGAAGGTTTGTCTTAGGACAGATATTTGAACTGGGTTTCACATATGATGTTTTAATTGTACAGGGATTTCTTTTAATCAGGTGTGAGAAATACCCAGACCCAGACTTATCTGTGATGAAGGAAGAAGTTTATGCTTAGAGAGCCTTAGAAACAAGAAGCATGGTCCTCCACACAGGTCACATGGAAAGCACCAGGGTCAGGCAGGGGGCAGAAGGAATCAGGCATAAACGGGGTATACGTGTTTTTTGTGGTTTCCATGGGAAAGAATAGTTGAGACAGGGTAAGCAGGCCTTGATTTGGCTAGTTTAAATAATTCCCATGAGCTCTGCAGCATAGGAGCTATCTTTACTTGTCTGATACCTGGCCCTGGGGTGATTAAAACAGAGGCTTAGTGGCCCTGAGTGTGAAAGCCCCGTAGAATAGGTGGCAGAGGTGTGAGCTCTGCACTGGTTGGTGTGCATTTGAAAGGTATGTCCCCAGGCAGTTGCTTTCAGTTTCCAAGAACTACTTAGCTCTGGGAGGAGTAGTCTTTTTAACGTCAGCAAGGGCCCAGATGTCAAAACCTCAGAAATGAAGAAAATTAAAGACATGGTTAATACAGACGTTTAGACAAATGTCTTTCCTGAAGGCCAGAGGGGAAAGAGATTTAGTGTGGAGGACAGGGCAACAACAATGCAAAAATCTCCAGATAAATAAGACATATTTCTGGGACATCACTTAGATCTTGGTGGCTGGACTTCTCTGGAGAAAGAAGCTATGGCCAAGAGACTAGGGCCTACAGCAGGGCAGAAGTGGGAACAATGCTGTTATTCAGCTGCTAAGTTGTGTCCAACTCTTTGTGACCCCATGGACTATAGCATACCAGGCTTCCCTGTCCTTCACTATTTCTCGGAGTTTGCTAGAAGTCATGTCCATTGAGTCAGTGTTGCCATTCAACCATCTCATCCGCCGTCACCCCCTTCTCGCCCTCAATCTTTCCCAGCATCAGAGAAGGATACTGTAGTTAATAGCAGAAACTTGAGGCCTGAGTGGGAAGGAGGGGACCAGAGGAGCAGGGGACCTGGGACCTGCAGGGTGTAGGGAAGGAAAAGAAGAGGCACTTGATTCTTCCCACCTCCTCCAGTTTCCACCAGATTCTACCCACTCCTCCAAGTGCAGCTCATGAAACATATGAAACTTCTATGACGTGGAACCAGGGAACTCTTCCACAAAAAGAGAAGAGGTAGAGATTAAGGTGAAAAGGCAAAATTAGAGTTCACAGACTGGGGCCAGAGAAACCTGATCTGAAATGTGTCTGCTGCCACTGACTCATAGAGGGAGTTACTGAATTCTTAATTCTCTACACCTTAGTCTCCTCATCTGAAAAACACAGACAGTCACAGCACATACATTTTGTGAGGAATTGATGAACTTATTGGCACCATGAGCTAGAAGTTACCATGTCTTGTGCTCCCAGTGATTGGCCTGTGTGGACTGCCCAGAGTGTCTAAAAGCATCTCACCAGACAGCATGGGGCCTGATTTGTGCCTGGACTTTCTAGACGGCCACATATGCATGAAGTGAAATGAAAGGTGCTCAGTTGTGGTTGACTCTTTGCAACCCCATGGACTGTACAGTCCAAGGAGTTCTCCAGACAGAATATTCCACAGAATACTGAAGTGAGTATCCTTTCTGTTTTCCAGGGGATCTTCCCAGCCCAGGGGTTGAACTCAGGTCTTCTGCATTGCAAGAAGATTCTTTACCAGCTGAGCCACAAGGGAAGCCCATTCATGAACTGATGGTCAAAAGAAGGTATTCTCTGAAGTAGAGTCATGACTATATTATATATGCCAGCCATTAAGAATATACTTTTCATATTAACTTGCAAAAAAAACTTTCCCACATACAGCAAATCATTCAAAATTTTCTGCTGGAAAGGTATGATATTATCTATTTAACAGTGAGGAAACAAAGCTTGAGAGAGACTCAACTAATTCACCTATTTTGTGTATGCTCAGTTGCTAAGTTGTGTTTGACTCTATGGAACCCCATGGACCATAGCCCACCAGATTCCTCTGTCCATGAGATTTTTCCAGGCAGGAATACCGGAGTGGGTTGCCATTTCCTTCTCTAGCACATCTTCCCGACCCAGGGATTGAACTCATGTCCCCGGTGTCTCCTACATTGCAGGTGGATTCTTGACCACTGTAGATCCTATCTAAACCCAGAACTCTAATTGAAGTCTTTCATCCCACCCTGCCACTGCAACTCTAGAGTCATTATTTGAAATGGAAAGAAGACTGCAATTTGCTTTGAAGTGGGACAGAGGGGAAGGAGAAGGAGGAAGAAGTGGTTTGCTAAAGCACCTGCCTTCCTCCTGAGACAAGTCAGGACAAGTCCCCCTCCCCACCCCCCAGGAGGAAATCAGCTCAGCTTTGATCTAACATTCTTTTTATTTTTCCCTCCACAACTGTTTATTTATCTATTTTTTTGAGGATCATTATTATTAAAAAATATAAATTTATTTTTTTTAATTGGAGGTTAATTACTTTACAATATTGTATGGCAATTTTTGCCATACATTGACATGAATCAGTCATGGGTGTACATGTGTCCCCCATGGCGAACCCACTTCTCCCTCCCTCTGTCCCTCCCCATCCCATCCCTCTGGGTTGTCCCAGTGCACTAGCTTTGAATGCCCTGTTTCATGCATCAAACTTGGACTGGTGATCTGTTTCACATATGGTAATATACATGTTTCAATGTTATTCTCTCAGATCATTCCATCCTTGCCTTCTCCCACAGTGTCCAAAAGTCTGTTCTTTATATCTGTGTCTCTTTTGCTGTCTTACATTTGGGTCATTGTTAACCATCTTTGTAAATTCCATATATATATATATATGTGTGTGTGTGTGTGTGTGTGTGTTAGTATACTGTATTGGTGTTTTTCTTTCTGACTTACTTCACTCTGTATAGTTGGCTCCAGTTTCATCCACCTCATTAGAACTGATTCAAATGCATTCTTTTTAGTATGAGCTGTCTTTTACAACTGTCCTCTTTGGGGCAAGAAAAAAAACGATTAAAAAATATTTAAATACCTTTTCCACCTTTCTCATTTCCTACATTTCACTGAATAAATTCTAACTTTTTTCTACTTTACAAATAAATGACAGAAGTAGAATTCTTCCTCATAGATCCACTGGATTCTTTCACACAAATTGGAATAGAAAAGATTTCTCATTTGGGTCTGAAAATAATGTTTTTACACAAAAAAGAAAACTTTAAAACATATATCTCAAAAAAGCACAAAAAATGTATATTAAAAGATGGAGATACAATGACCTGAAATTTTATATAGTGCAAGAATTATTCTTAGGTTCAGGTTAATGTGTTTTCAGTTTTCTTCCTTTAGAATGACTTTCCCCCAAATTTAGCTTCTATGATTACATTCACATCAATTGCACCCTCAAGTGTACTTTTATTGTTAAAGTGGATGCAAGGAAGACAGACGTTTTGAATTAAATATTTATTTTGTCATGTGCATGTGTAATGTGAGATGTGTTTAAAAGGCAGAAACCTGTATGGCAGTCTAAATGCTAAGGACCTTCAGGGAAAAATAGAGTATATGCAGCCAGTAAGAGAATCACAAGCTATAAACTAGTTTGAAATCACAAGATGCTATTAGCTAATATTTATCTGGCAAGTTAAGTTTTCTAAAGCACACGTTCAGTGTCTTTAGATCCTCTGACATCCTGTCCACTGTCTCCATCTGTGAGTTCTATTTCTTTGAAGCTCACGCTCTGGTTATCACCACATTCCATTCAATGATTTCAGCATCAATAACTGAAAAGGTATTCTCTGTGCAACGATGAAGAATAGGAGCCTCACTGTCTTTCCTACAGGAGTAAGAGCTATCTCTTCCCACGTGTGCTTTCCCTGTGCATCCAGTGGGAAGCAGTGAGATAAGGATGCTAGCCTTTGTGGAGTTTATGCTGGGGGTGGGGGAAAGGGTGTACTAGATAGCAAATGAAATCGGGGGGTGATATGAGGGCACTTGAAATGTGAGAAGATGGGTGAGGGGCAGGGCGGGAGGGTATGGGTGCAGATGCAGAACAGGGTGACCAATGATGGCCATCAGTTAAACCAGCCCTATGGATGAATGGGAGAGAACCCTCCAGGTGGGGCTCAGCGGCACATAGGCCCTGTGGGAGGAGTGCCTGTGCACTGGGCACAGTAGAGGGGCTAGTGACTCTCGGGGTGGGGGGAGTTTAGAGGCAGGTGCTGGAAGACCATTGGGCCTTTACCTCCAGGGGGATAGGATGGCCCAGGTATGGGGGGTTCTGAGTTCGGCAAGTTCAGGCTCTGGCTGAAGTTCCTGGAGGACCACCTGGTTCCTGTCTGGAGCATCAGCTGTGGGAGGATAAGGACAGACAGCACTGGAATAACACAGGAGGGAGAAGTCATCCGAGGAGGCTTGGGACAGAGTGGGTGGCAGCAGATGACTGAGAAGTGCTCAGCTTCAGGCCTGTAGAAAGCAGCTGACATGGGTTTCACGAGACAAGGGAGGACCACCTGGTTCCTGTCTGGAGCATCAGCTGTGGGAGGATAAGGACAGACAGCACTGGAATAACACAGGAGGGAGAAGTCATCCGAGGAGGCTTGGGACAGAGTGGGTGGCAGCAGATGACTGAGAAGTGCTCAGCTTCAGGCCTGTAGAAAGCAGCTGACATGGGCTTCACGAGACAAGGGCTCTGGCTGAGAGAGAGGGGAGGAGGATCCGGGCAACTGGGAGGCCAGGGGGTCACTTAGTGAGACGAGGAACTGTTTGCACATGGCATAGTACTTCCTGTCACTCTTCCAAAATCCAGCCTGCTTGCCTGAGGACACTTGGGGGAGAATCCCCTGGAGAGATGCACGCGTGCAGGATTTCTGGGGTGGAGAACCCCACCCCCTCCAGTGGGAGAGAAGTGACAGTTAGCGCATGGTATTGCCTAGAAAAAGTTCTACTGTGCTTCATTCTCAATGATATTCTTTTTTAATATAAACGTATTTATTTTAATTGGAGGCTAATTACTTTACAATATTGTATTGGTTTTGGCATCCATCAACATGAATCCACCACAGGTGTATACGTGTTCCCTGTCCTCGTGAGGCTGGGCGTGCACAAAAGAATAAAACTGAATGGATATGAGGCACACTGAAGTTCGAAGTTTGCACACAAACACTTGAACAGAGTATTAAGATGCATGCACTGAATAGTCTTGAGGGTCCTTCGCCACCTTTCACTGGACATCTGTTTTATTACAAAGCACTCCACAAACTGCGTTACTTGAAACATTTCCTATGGACTTAAACTAGACAAAGTAGGAGATATTGTTCACATTGTGCGCATGAGGAAACATGGAATCATACATTCTTCTTTTTCTATGAGAGCATTGGAATTTGTTGATCTGAATGAAATTTATTTTTAAGATGCTTTTAGATTTACAGGAAAATTTCAAAAATATTAGAGAGAGGTCCCATGTACCCACATTCCTCTGCTATTTGCAGCTTACATTAATATGGTCTATTTGATACAAATAATAGGACAATGTGCATGTGGTCTGCTCAGTTGCTTCAGTAGTGTCCAACTCTTTGAGACATTATGGACTGTAGCCCGCAGCCTCCTCTGTCCATGGGATTCTCCAGGCAAAATACTGGAGTGAATTGCCACGCCCTCCTCCAGGGGATCTTCCTGACCCAGAGAGCATTAAATCTGCACCTTTTAAGTCTCCTTCATTTATAGGTGAGTTCTTTACCATTAGCACCACCTGGGAAGCCTAATAGACCAGCCTGATCCATTATTCTGAACTAAAGTCTAGTTTACTCATATCTCTATAGTTTTCCCCCCAATTCCTTTTTTCTGCTCCATCACCTTATATGTACCTGTTATATCTCTTTAAGCTCCTCTTGGCTGGAACAGATAGATGTTCTTTGTTTTCGATGACCTTGATGGAGTTGAGAAGGACTGATCACGAGTTTTGTAGAACTTCCCTTAGTTGGGATTTATCTGATTTTTTTCCCCTAATGATTAAGATGAGGTTATGGATTTGGGAGGTGAAGATTACAGAGGTGAAATGCCCTTTCAGTATGATTTCTCAACATGAGCAGTCCCTGTTGATGGTAAACTTGACCTCATGGCACTGTAAACTTTTCTTTCCTCCCTTTCAGTATGGTGGTCTTTGGGAAAAAAGTCACTATGCCCAGCTTGCACTTGAAGAGAGAGGACAAAGTATGTTTTTAAAAGAAAAAAAAATCCAGAATAATTTTGAGGCTAGTGTTGGTAAGTACTTTTGCAAAATCTGCTTTTATACACTGAAAGGAATAGATCCTTGTGCATTATTTAGAAATATTTAATTTGATACTGATGGAAGGCTGCAGACCAATGCTGAAAATGCAAAAAGAGATATTGCGATCTGCCTATTATCTAAGCTCCTCAACAAGATAATGACTACTTGTCTCCATTGTCTGTGTGCATTTATCGTTGAGCACAAATGCAACTGTGACAGTTCTGGGGCTAATTGGAACCCCTCCCAGTAATGACTACATGACGGTGACAATTCCTTGCTTGCTTCAGTGCTCACGTCTGCCCCTATCATTTAGGTTTTTCAGTAGAGTGGAGGGGGGACCCTCTCATAGAGGTGTGTGTACTTGAATAGAGAGAATGTTCTGTTCATGTTTTCTCAGTCATCCTATTTTGCACTTTACCAAACATTTAGTTAATTGCTCTTGTATAATTATGCAATCTTAGAAGTAGAGAGTGTCTACTTCATAATTTATATATATATATATATGTATACTTATCCTTGAAAACCTTCCTGAAAGACAGTTTCCTAATCTCTGCCTAAATATCTCCATGTAAGGAAAGTTACTTTTTATCAAACATGTGAAGCCCAACTTCAGATAACTCTGACCTTTCGATACTTACTAATTAGTAACTGCCTTTAATAATGATGATGGTGATGGTTGGTGACTGGTGATGATGACGATGAGATGATTACTAGTGGTAGTGGCTGCGGCAGTGGTAGTATTTTATACTTTCAGTGCTTTAAAAAAAACATCACGTATAAGAAATTTAAAGATTTAAACCACTGATTTTTAGAGATCAAATTGATGTGTAACCTTACTAAATAAATTGCATTCTGGTAGAAAATTCTATAATTTATAAAACTAAATTAGAATTTTTATTTTGAGATAATTATAGGTTCACATGAAGTTATAAGAAACAATACAAAGAGACTCCTGCACTCTTTTTCCAGTTTCCCCCAATAGTAACATCTTGGAGATCTATGAACCCACTCCAGTGTTCCTGCCTGGAGAATCCCAGGGACGGGGGAGCTTGGTGGGCTACCGTTATGAGGTCACACAGAGTCAGACACGACTGAAGTGACTTAGCAGCAGCAGCAGCAGCAGCTGATCTATGGTACAATATGTCAGCCAGGATATTAACACTGGCACAGCCAGGATACAAAGCATTCTAGCATCAAAAGGACCCTCATAATGCACTTTATTAGCCTCACCTACTTCCCTGACACCCTCAACTCTTCCTTAACCTCAGGAAACCAGAAGTCTGTTTTCCATTTCTATAATTTTTCATTTGAAGTATGTCATATAAATGAAATAAAAGACTATGTAACCTTTTGAGACTGGCACTTTCAAAACAGTTATTATTTTTTATTGGAGTATAGTTGATTTATAGAATTTCAACTGTACAGCAAAGTGATTCATAAATACATACATATGTATTACATAAGAGTCCAAAATTCAGTACTTGGATGCAATCTCAAAAATGACAGAATGATCTCTGTTTGTTTCCAAGGCAAACCATTCAATATC
>SJYC01025970.1:0-20441 GCA_006408675.1 Madoqua kirkii
GCTCAGTTGTGTCTGACTCCTTGCGACCCCATGAATTGCAGCATGACAGGCCTCCCTATCCATCACCAACTCACGGAGTTCACCCAGACTCACGTCCATTAAGTCCGTGATGCAATCCAGCCATCTCATCCTCGGTTGTCCTTTCTCATTTTTGTTTAGTCCAACTTTTTTCCTTTTATGGATTGTACTTTTGGTGTCTGGTAGAAGAATTCTGCTTAGCCTGAGGTCTTGGGGATTTTCCTCTAAAAGCCTTATAATAACATATTTTGCACTTAATATATTGAATTAATTTTTCTGTAAAGTATGAGATTTGGGTCAAGGTTTATTTATTTATTTTGGTATATGAATGTCCAATCACTTCATTTGTTGGAGTCAGAGTCTACCATTTTTGAAAGGCTATCCTTTCTCTATTGAATTTCTTTTGCATCTATAACAAAAACCACATGGGCATCCTTCTGTAGGTCTACTTCTGGATTCTCTATGCTGTTCTATCAAACCGTGTGCTTATCTGACAATAACACATAATCTGGACTACCGTAGCTACATAATAAGGCTTGATTTGTATACATGGATTTCTTGTACTTCATTCTTTTCCAAAATTGTCTTAGTGATTCTAGTTCACTTGCTTCTTCATATACATTTAAAACAATTTTGTCTATCTCTACCAAAAAGCCTTGCTGAAATTTGACTGAGTTTGCAATAAATCTGCTTATCAGTTTAGGAAGAACCATCACCTTTACTGTCTTCTGATGTATGAACAGGGTATGGCTCTCCATTTATTTAGATTATTTTTTTCATAAGCATTTTGAAGTTTTCCGAATGCAAATCCTAGACATATTTTGTTAGACTTACACATGAATACTTGATTTAGACATCATTTTTCATGGTATTATATGTAAAATGTTGATGTTTACAGGGTCTTTGTTAGTTTGATGGTTTAGTCACTAAGTCGTGTCTGACTCTTTGTGAGCCCATGGACAACAGCCTGACAGCTTCCTCTGTACATGGGATTCTCCAGGCAAGAATACTGGAGTGGGTTGCCATTTCCTTCTCCAGGGGATCTTCTGAACCAGGAATTGAACCTGGGTCTTCTGCATTGCAGGCAGCTTCTTTATCAACTGAGCTATGAGCTAAGCCCCATTGCTAGTTTACATAAATACAATTTCTTTATTGTGTTAATCTGTATATTGTAGATTTTCTGAACTCATATATTAATTAGGCATTTGTTTTTGTATTGGTTTTTAGATTCCTTAGGGGTTTTCTGCAGAGACAATAAAGGCATTTGCAAATAAGGATAGCTTTATTCCTTTTTTCCAATCTATGTATTTAATTTATTTCCTTTACAAAACTTCCAGTTATACATTAAATAAGAAAAATGAGAGCAGACATCCTTTTCTCGTTCTTACCAGGAAAATCAATCACCATTAAGTCTGATGTTTGCTGTAGATTTTCTACATATGTTCTTGATAAGCTAAGGAAATTCTCTCTATTCTTATTTTTCTGAGAGTTTTTTCACGAATAAATATTGTATTTTGACAAATATGTTTTTTCTGCATTAATTGATTCTATTACACAATACTATTTTACTTTTACTGGGGACAGTCACACTGCTTTTCAAACATAACTTTCTCATGCATAGTCACATTGTATAATTCTTTGCATGTATTGCTAGATTTTACTGTGTATTTCTTATTGTGAATGTTTGGATCTAATTTAGGAGTGATATGAGTCTGTAGTTTCCAATTCTTGTACTATCTTTGCCTGATTTTAGTATCGGGGGCATGCTGATTCATAAAATATGTTGGGAAATGTTCCTTCCTATTATAATATTAGGAAGATATTATGTACAAGTGATATTTGTTACTCCTTAATTTCCAAAGAATAGCAAGTAGAGACAAGAAAGCCTTCCTCAGTGATCAGTGCAAAGAAATAGAGGAAAATAATAGAATGAGAAAGACTAGAGATATCTTCAAGAAAATTAGAGATACCAAAGAAACATTTCATGCAAAGATGGGCTCAATAAAAGACAGAAACGGGATGAATCTAACAGAAGCAGAAGATATTAAGAAGAAGTGGCAAGAATACACAGAAGAACTGTACAAAAAAGATCTTCACGACCCAGATAATCACGATGGTGTGATCACTCACCTAGAGCCAGACATCCTGGAATGTGAAGTCAAATGGGCCTTAGGAAGTTTCCCTACAAACAAAGCTAGTGGAGGTGATGGAGTTCCAGTTGTGCTATTTTAAATCCTAAAAGATGATGCTGTGAAAGTGCTGCACTCAACATGACAGCATACTTGGAAAACTCAACAGTGGCCACAGGACTGAAAAAAGTCAGTTTTCATTCCATTCCCAAAGAAAGGCAATGCCAAAGAATGCTCAAACTACCTCACAATTGCACTCATCTCACACGCTAGTAAAGTAATAGTCAAAATTCTCCAAGCCAGGCTTTAGCAATACATGAACTGTGAACTGCCAGATATTCAAGCTGGTTTTAGAAAAGGCAGAGGAACCAGAGATTAAATTGCCGACATCCACTGGATCATTGAAAAAGCTAGAGAATTACAGAAAAATATCTACTGCTTTATTGACTATGCCAAAGCCTTTGACTGTGTGGATCACAACAAATTCTGGAAAATTCTGAAAGAGATGGCAATACCAGATCACTTGACCTGCCTCTTGAGAAATCTGTATGCAGGTCAGGAAGCAACAGTTAGAGCTGTACATGGAACAGCAGACTGTTTTCAAATCAGGAAAGAAGTACGTCAAGGCTGTATCATTGTCACCCTGCTAATTTAACTTCTATGCAGAGTACATAATGAGAAACGCTGGGCTGGATGAAGCAAAAGCTGGAATCAAGATTGCCAGAAGAAATATCAATAACCTCAGATGACACCACCCTTATGGCAGAAAGTGAAGAGGAACTAAAAAGCCTCTTGATGAGAGTGAAAAGTTGGCTTAAAGCTCAACATTCAGAAAACTAAGATCATGGCATCCGGCCTCATCACTTCATGGCAAATAGATGGGGAAACAGTGTCAGACTTAATTTTGGGGGGCTCTAAAATCACTGCAGATGGTGATTGCAGCCATGAAATTAAAAGACTCATACACCTTGGAAGAAAAGTTATGACCAACTTAGATAGCATGTTCAGACTTAATTTTGGGGGGCTCCAAAATCACTGCAGATGATGATTGCAGCCATGAAATTAAAAGATACTTACTCCTTGGAAGAAAAGTTATGACCGACCTAGATAGCATATTCAAAAGCAGAGACATTGCTTTGCCGACTAAAGTCCATCTAGTCAAGGCTATGGTTTAGATGTGAGAATTGGACTGTGAAGAAGGCTGAGCGCCGAAGAATTGATGCTTTTGAACTGTGGTGTTGGAGAAGACTCTTGAGAGTCCCTTGGACTGCAAGGAGATCCAACCAGTCCATCCTAAAGATCAGTCTGAGTGATCATTGGAAGGACTGATGTTGAAGCTGAAACTCCAGTACTTGGCCACTTGATTTGAAGAGCTGACTCATTTGAAAAAACCCTGATGCTGGGAAAGATTGAAGACAGGAGGAGAAGGGGATGACAGGATGAGATGGTGGGATGGCATTGCTGACTCAATGGACATGAGTTTGAGTGGACTCTGGGAGTTAGTGATGAACAGGGAGAACTGGCGTGGTGTGGTCCATGGGATCTCAAAGAGTTGGATATGACTGAGAGACTGAACTGAACTGAATGTTTTGTAGAAATCTGCAGTGAAACTATCTGGGTCTGAAGATTTATCTTTTAGGAATTTGAAAGTATTAATTTGATTTCCCTAATTTGACATGGTGTCTGAATTATCTGTTTCACTTTCAGTGAGTTGAGGTGCTTTGTTCTTTTTGAAGAATTGATGTTTTATCTATATTGTCAAAATTATTTATGTAGAGATGTTTGTAGCATTTCTTTATTGTTTTTCAATGTCTCTAGTGATTCTTCTTAGTAATATTGGTATATTAGTCATGTGCAGTCTCTTTTTTGTTCTTTGTCAGTCTTGCTACGTTTGTCAACTTTATTGCTGTCTTTGTTTCATTGATTTCTCATATTGTTTTCGATTTTCAGTTTCATTGGTTTCTAGTCTTATCTTCATTTTGTCTGTTATTTTGCTCTCTCTGGGTATACTCTGGTCCTTTGTCTTGGGGTTGGAATTTAGATTACTTTTGAGACTCCACCAGCCTTTAGTAGTATAAATCTTCCCCTTTTGCAAGATTTCTAGTTTTTCATTTGTTTCACGCTTGTTCGTAATTGTCTTTTGAAGCATTGTATGATGGCTACTTTAAAACCTTTGTCAGATCATCCTAACATCTCTGTCATCTTATTTTTAGCATCTATTTATTCATTTTCTCATTCAATCTGATATATTTCTGATTCTTGTTGTGACCAGTGACTTTCTATTGACTTCTAGACATTTCTGATTTGGTAGTATAAAACCCTGGGTGTTATTTAACTGTGTCTCTTTCAATGGCTTCATCTGAAACTTCTCCAGCTGGAAAGATGGACCACTGTCTCCCTGTCAGGTGGAGCTGAAGACAAGAGTCCCACCCAGGTGGGGATGGGAACCCTAGCTTTGCTGTTTGAGGGAGGGGTTCTCGATATCGATCAGTCACGCACGGCGTGGCACGCCACGGTCACTGCCGCTGCGGCCAATGGGAGGGGCTACCTAGCGGTCGTTGTGTGGGCCGTGGCTGTGTGCGGTGTGTGCGCGCGCTCTGCATGGCAAGTGTGGAGAAGGCAATGGCACCCCACTCCAGTACTCTTGCCGGGAAAATCCCATGGATGGAGGAGCCTGGTAGGCTGCAGTCCATGGGGTCACTGAGGGTCGGACACGACTGAGCGACTTCACTCTCACTTTTCACTTTCATGCATTGGTGAAGGAAATGGCAACCCACTCCAGTGTTCTTGCCTGGAGAATCCCAGGGATGGGGGAGCCTGGTGGGCTGCCATCTCTGGGGTCGCACAGAGTCGGACACGACTGAAGTGACTTAGCAGCAGCAGCAGCAGCGCGACCAGTAGTGCTACCTTTTACTGCTCCGCCTGTGCCCTCCATTGGCTCCAGGGATAGGGAGGCGATCTCCTCCTGGGCAGTGGTGAGTCCTAATTTTCTTAGAGGCCTTCTTTGACTTTATCCCAGTGGAACCGGGGTGGTGGTGCCTGCAAGTGTTCTAAGTCTCACCTTTCTGTGTTGTTTCTAACTGAACACTAGGGACGCTGGGATAAAGGAAAGCAGGAGGTGTAAGACCCTGGTTCCTCTTCTGCGTTCTGTGACACCTCAGCTTGTGTGGATAGAGGTTCAGGCTGCTGTCCAGGTTTGATGTGGGCTGCATTGTTTATTGGACTGTTGGCTAGGGTAGAGTAATTGTTGCCTAAAAGTCTTCTGTCCTACTAGTCTGCCTCCTTCCTGATCCTCTGGCCAAAGAAAGCTAGCTATCCTAGCATTTTGGTCTGTGCCCATTGGTATTTTAGGCTACCTGCTTCTGTAGCTCCAACATGGAATATATGAAGGAAAAAGAGCCAAGAACATCACCTCCAATACTTTCAAGTCCTGAGGTCCCGGCTAGACTGCCTTCCTGCCACATGCCAAGGTTTCTTTGCTTTATATGTAACATCTGAAGTTAGCTGTATTTAGCAGAAAGTATGCACCCCACTTTCCTGGAAGCAGAAGTCCTTGACGATGTTTGCTTCATAACTTACTTCTCTGCCACATGAGGATGCCCTCTTGTGCGGAAGGACCCCACCTTTTACACAAGAGCTCTTGGACATTTGAGAACACTGGTATTACCTGTCCTGAGGCAATGTGGCCTTGTCACTAAGCACAAAAGGAGCTCACAGACATTTCCGCTGCCCTCCAGGCTTTGAGCCAGCACAGCTGGCAGCTGCTATCTAATTATCCTTGACTTGTTCTGAGCTTACATTCAACTAAAGACTCAAGGACTTTTCCTGTGAACCTCTAAGCTCTTCTGAGTCCTTACTCTTGTGCAGTTTGGTTTTTGGACCTAAGGGAACATTTCCTTCCTTCTACTTAGATTATATTTTGTTTTGCTTGATTTGGTTCATGGTGCCTTCCAGTGGGATATTAGTTCCTGGGCGGTTTCCCTCTGTTCTACTTGTCATCTGCTTCTAATCAGAGCTTTAGTGGAGTGTTTATGGATAATTCCTCCTGATTTCTTATGAAAAACAGGACAATGAAGATGAGAGAATTTTATTTGCATATATAAATGTAGAGAGAAATCTTTTCATTGTGTTGTTCAACATGCTTATGGTTTTATTTTTACCATTTTATTGAAGTAAAATTGACTTCAAATTCTTTTAATAAAGTAATAGTTCACATTCAGTGTATATGATCTTTGAAAATCCAAATTTAAAATTGAATTTCTCTATTGCTATGACCTCCCCTCCAAAAAAAAAAAGCATCAGTGATTCTTTTACATTTACAAAAATAATTCCACATCTGTTTTCTAGAGCTTTCTTTAGTGAAATCAGCCATTAGTATCTGTTTCATTTGTTTCTAATGTATATAAGGCACATTAACTACTGTATTAGGGATAGGCACAGAAAGCAGCATGTTCCTTAATTTTTCTTGCATGCCTTGTAAATATGGAAGACAGACATGGAGCAAGGTTATGCCTCAGGAAGTTGCCCTATGGCACTGGCCAGTTACCTAGCAGTTGGTAGGACTTAGGTCAGATTATCCTGTGTCAGAATCTGCTCCTGATTTCCAGGTTCAAAACTCTAATTTCCTCCCTTTACTAGGGCAGATCTGCTCCTCAGATGGCAGGCTTTCTTTAGCAAAGACCCCATGCAGCCTGGCTCCTTTCAAGTACAACCTGCTGAAAATTCTCAAAGTTCCTCCCCAAACCTCTCCAGAGAACTGGTCCTTCAGGGCATGGACAGTCCCACTTCACGTTCCACGGACTCTTTCTGTCCAACAGGAACCCTGTCTTCTCTCTGCTCTTGGTTTCTCTTGGATGAACAGCCTTCGCTAGGAGTGCACCTTGCTCTGTGCTCTCGCCATGCTAACATCCAGCCATCCTCCCTGATACTCCCTTTCTTTTTCAACAAAGGCAGTTGATTTTGCCTTCTAAGGATCTCTCTCATGTCAATCCTTCAACTTCTACAATTTCCCTAGTTTAAACCCTTGTCACTATTTCTGCAATCACCTAAATGGATCTTTCCTTCCAAATGTTCTTGCTCTAACCCTGCTTGGTCTCCTGCAATAACCTCTGGTCATAGCTGGTGACCACTGAGCTCTGGAAGTGTGGCTGGTGCCATAAGTAACTCCAGTTTTAATGATATTTAATATTATTATTTTTTTTACAGGAGAGGGAGAGGGCGGGATGATTTGGGAGAATGGCACTGAAACATGTATACTATCATGTAAGAAATGAAGCGCCAGCCTATGTTCTATACAGAATACAGGATGCTTGAGGCTGGTGCATGGGGATGATCCAGGGAGATGATATGGGGTGGGAGGGGGGTTCAAGATTGGGAGCTTGTATACACCCGTGGCGGATTCATGTCAATGTATGGCAAAACCAATGCAGTATTGTAAAGTAAAATAAAGTAAAAATAAAATTTAAATAAAATAAAATGAGTCTAGTAGTAAAATACACTTGGGAAATGTTGAGTTAAAAAAGTAAGTTTTCTGATGGGTTTCAACTGTAAGAACTATAAGATAAATATTTATATTTATTATAAATGTGTATCTTGTAATAAATTTTGTTTAAAAAAAAAAGCTGATACTCCATTCAGTTACCAGAAAACTTTGAAGGATCCTGGCAACACTTGAGTAGGTGATTCTACTTTTCAACTGTAAATTTTACAAACTCTAAAGCAAGTTGAGTATATCAGATGAGAGTTTGGTGTTCAAACTGAGATGTGCTGTTTGTATAAAACACACACCAGTTTTCAAAGCCTTTGTACAAAATAAATATGTAAAATATGATATTAATTAATTTTTGAATTGATTACATGGGGAAATGACAATATTTTGGATGTATTGTGTTAGGTCAAATCTATTGCATTTATTTTATCTGCTTCTTTTCCCATTTTATAAGTATGGCTATTAGAAAAGTTTGAAATAGCATTATGTGGCTATTCCTTTTAAAAAAAAAAGACTTTTTTTAATGTTGACCATTTTTTAAGTCTTTTTCTGAATTTGTTACAGTATTGTTTCTGTTTTATGTTTTGGCTCTTTGGCCTTGAGGCGTGTGGGATCTTAGCACCCTGACAAGGGACTGAACCCACACTCCCTGTATTGGAAGGTGAAGACCTAACGACTGGACCATGAGGAAGTCCCCATGTTATTATTTCTGATGGTAGTCTCTGTTTAATGCATCTCTACCTGCCAGCAGTAGGTGAATGGCTCCATAGGCCTCCACTGCCCACCACTTTGTCCCTCTGCCTGGGAATAGGGCCCGGCACCATACTACACCCCAGCTTCCCTAGCCCCCTGGGCCTGGCTGTGGAGCCTGGGCTTCAGAGCGCTGCATGATCCTCTCCCATCACATACCCGTAGAGCACTCTGTCCTGGGCGCCTGCTCCTCTTTTACCTTCTCTGCCTCCCACACTTCTCCTACCTGCACCTTCCCAGCAAAACAGAGAAGCAAAAACAAATCAAAACTCTGGAAAAACTGAACTTGCTGTTTAAGAATCAGCTCAAGTGTCACCTTCTCTGAAGCACAGCTGGAGTTCCCTGACCCAGCAGGTCTCATTCTGGGCTGTGTCTACCTTCCAGGTCACTTTTCATTATTAAGATATAATAGTTCCCACATTAACAACACCACTATCCTCTACCAGCCAGCTCACCACTTGAGAAACCCAAGAAGGCTTCCTATCCCCACTGCCTAGGAATGCTTGGATACATCAATGAAATGAACAGGCTTGTCAGTGCTGGGAATTCACAAAAATCAATAAAACCTCTCCTGGAGATTAGAAGGCACAATAGTTTGACATGGGCTTTCCTTTCCATATCTGGAAAAGCACTGAAAGCAAGATTTGATGAAATAAAGAGTTAGAATGCAATTCAAATGGGTAACTTAAGAAGCGTGTCTAGTGTGCTGTAGCTAGCACTTTCAAGGAACACTCACAGGCCTCCAGTCTACAGTCTTACTTGTGTTTGCTGCTGCGACTGATTTTTTTTTCTTTTTCTTTCTTTCGAAAGGCTATCATCAGACTCTTGGGCAATACATTCTCTTTGAAGATGTGTACGTGTCTTCAAGCAGGTACAATCCAGCCTTTTGAGGAATGTTCTGCCTTTTTTCAGCAGGTTTTGTAAAACTACACTCTGAGTCACTGACTGGCTTGTAAATTTACATAGAAATGACATTTATATTTCCTTATGAGCTTATCACACATCAGAATATCTTTTTACAACTTGGATTTTAGAACTTAAAATTGCTTGATTGCTTAAAATCATATTTTCTGATTAGTGAAGCAAAGGTCAAATTTTAGAAAAAGTTCAGTATCTTCCTTACAAAGTTTATTTGGCATTGATTTAATTGCTGGGAGCTCAAAAGCTCTGCCTGAACAGCACACACATCTTTCATTCGCATAAACTTTATTATCCAAACATGAAAACCAAGCAAAGCATTGGACAGAAGAACAGGGAAACAGGCTGGTCTTATCAGAGTGAAGGGTATTTGCATCCTATTAGGATAGTGGCCACAAAAGATAAAACCTGAAATACAATAAATATTTACTTGTTTATATTTTTCTCTTCTATAATTACCATGGTGACCTCTTGCCTGATAAAAACATCAACAGAGAAGGAAAAAGATGGGCTTCAGCTGGGCTCTTAGCAGACCAACAGCAAAAAACTGCTTCTCAGGGGTCACTAAAGTTTAGCTTTTTTGTATGAACTTACTAAATTAAATAAGCATGATTAATACTGCCGAAGAAAGAACAAGAAAACTATGTTGCTTTGCCAGAGAAATCCCTCTTTAGGTGCTTCACTAATTCCTAGCATTTTGAAGAGCTTCTGACCTAATATTTGTTGTTGCACTTTTTATTTTTATTCTCAGTAGTCATTCTGGATGTGTTTTTAAAGTCGTAATAGTTTAAACTCTGAATGGGCTGTGGGACCTTTGCAGGTGACTCAGCCACCTTGGATGTCAAGCAAACTGTATGCTTTGTGAAGTTTGAATCATCTGAAGAAGATCCTATTCTTCCTTGACAGGTACACTGATGTATCTGTTATTCATTTTCATCTTAATCGGTTGCGTGTCTAACCTTCTCTGTTCTGATGTTTGCACCACTGACACATCAGAGTGACCTGCAAGGCTTGATGAAACAGACCACTGGGACTGCCCTCAGAGGTTCTGATTCATTAGTCTGCATGGGAACTGAAAGTCCACATTCTTAACCAGGACCCAGGTGATGCTGCCGCCCTGGGGTGGCTACAGCATTGGAGGATCACTGCAATCTGGCCGTTTACTCCAAAGGCAGGATGTAGAGCTGGAAAGCTGTTTAGACCCCAGTTATCTATCTTCTTTGAACTGCTTTCCAGAATACTTATTTGGGCCTCCCTGATGTTGGCCATGAAGTCATATATGTAAAGACTTTTTAAGCAGTAAAGAGAATTGGTGTATGTGGGAAGGAACATGATTTTCATCTGAGTCTGTCCATGTTTTTGTAATTTAAAGTAGTCCTTGCGACATTTTCTTTCATTTTTTTTCCTTTCCTCCTCGGGACCCATCTTCTTTGTGTATATCTAGTGTGAAGGGAAAATGTTGTTCAGGGCTCATTTGGATCAGGCTGGTCTTTAACTTAAAGATGTTCTCTTTGCCTTGGAGGCCAACACCCCTCCTCCCACTTTTCCAGACTGTGGATTCCCCTTTGCAAATCTCTTTTTCCTGTGAGGAGGCCTGACTCAGGTTTTCCATCTCCTGCTTCGTGCATAGGCTCACGGGATTTGTTTAGATCAGAATTCTCAGAAGCTTTATTTTTAAATGTAAATTACTGTTAAGCAAATTCTTCTTTCCCATGTGAATTTTCTCCATCCTTCGACTCCCCCATTCATGGACTTATGTATTCATTCATTTAAGAAATGTGACTTATCTGCTCACTTGCAGCACAGCTATAAACATTGCTATTTATATATTAATACAAAGCTCCATATTTAGTCTTATTAGGTTTATGAGTAGTTTTATTCTTTCTCTTGAGTTTAATGATTTTGATTGTTAAAGTGTAATCATCTCATTGGATTTCTCACTCCCCGTTTAATTATCTGAAGTTTATTGATACAACTTTCTTGTATGATTCTTTGAAGGATAAACATTTCAAGCAGGACCTGAACAACTACAGACACTCAGGCATGTCAGCAGAGCCTTGCTCTCTTTCTGCCTTCATCACCAACAACAGTGTTGTGTAGTATATTTCCATACCTATAATGGCAACTAATTTGGCTCCCCTGGTGGCTCAGTGGTAAAGAATCCACCTATCAATGGAGGAGACATAGGTTTGATCTCTGGATTGGGAAGATACTCTGGAGAAGGAAATGGCAACCCACTCTAGTACTACTGCTTGGGAAACCCCATGCACAGAGGAGCCAGGAGGGCTACAGTCCAGTGTTGCAGAAGAGTCACACATGACTTAGCGACTAAATAGCAACAACAATTGTGTAACACCTTGCCCACTTTACCTTCAAGATATTTCTAAAATCTGCGTTTAAAAACCTGTTAAAATGAATGATTCAGCATCTGTGATGCTCCATTTTTTCTGCCACTGGAAGAAAGCACATGGATTTCCTTTTCACTAGTAATTAATTTGTGCAAGTTACTCTTATCATTATTTATATATTTTGTCTATCCTCACCGGGTTTACCTAATAGTGCTGTTCAGTCACTAAGAAGTCGTATTTGACTTTTTGTGACCCCATGGACTGCAGCTTGCCAGGCTTCCTTGTCCTTCACTATCTCCCAGAGTTTGCTCAAACTCGTGTCCACTGAGTCAGGGATGCCATTCAACCATTTCATCCTGTGTCATCCTCTTGTCCTTCTGCCCTTAATCTTCCCTAGCATCAGGATCTTTTCCAAAAAGCCGGCTTTTCACATCAGGTGGCCAAACAATAGCTTCAGCTTCAGCATCAGTCCTTCCAAAGAATACTCAAGGTTGATTTCCTTTAGGAAAGCTGTCTAGTAATCTCACTCTCAGTTCCATCAGAGGATCAGTGTAAAACTTCCCAGCTCACAGACTGCAGCATCCAAACATCCCATATTCCTTTTTTGTAAAATCCAACATGATTCATAAGAGATGGTCAGTTCTGATTTTACTTTTGCATTTAGCCAGGATAAAACAACAATAATAATGTATCAGTGTGTGCACTCTAGTTTCTAAAACACTTATAGACATTACCATGGTTCTTTCCTCTTTATGGCACAGTGATATCTTTTCTGTTTTTCCCCCAGGGATGTAATTTAGTCAAAACACACAGGAAGGGGAGAGTTAAGGCATGGAGTGAGTCTTCCTGCCCCAGATCCTGTATTTTCTGTATTTGTTCAATGAAGTAAGTAAAACAGATGATTTTTTTTTCTATATCAGTTCTGAGTTAACAGTGAATGAAATGAACTTGAGTTTAGGGATTGGAACACTATTCAGCTCTTTTTTTATTTTTGTTTTTATTTTTTATCACAGATGTTTATTATTTATTTTATCATTCTTTCAAACCACTCCAGAGTTTCCCTAAAACCAAGATCTATTCCCTTGGTCTGAATAAAAAAAGGAAATAATACCATTTTATATAAATAATGGATTTGGAATGCTTAAGATTAGAATATTTGCCAGAATCATAAATCACTGATAGAAAATAATGGTCTTTATAACTTTAAAAATTAAACTAAATCCAGGCTATTTAACTATGAATAAAAATAAAAATGAATTTGGATGGGTTAGAGTTTATTTCAGATAAACATCTTTCTTTTAAAAATTTTATCCAAAACTTCTCTGTGTCCAGAAGGAGGCTTGCAATCTGATCAGCACGGGGTTTCCTGTGAAGCTGTGTTGCTCTTCCTGTTTACTCTCAGAGCGCACTTGCACAAGGCAGCTGTTTAGCACTAAGGCTTTCCTTCAGTTGGTCTCAGATTGCTAATTAAATGGGTAAGGGAGAGATGAAATGTCCCAAATGGTTTTCAGTCCCAAGTTGTTTGAATTAAAGAAACACTACATACAATTATCCGTGATTTTGTAAAACTCTTTTAATGAATCAACTTTTCATATGAATATATAAATACAATCATTGTTTGTGGTTTAGTTGCCAAGTTGTGTCTGACTCTTTCGCGACCTCCCTGCCCTGCTTCTCTGTCCATGGAGTTATTCAGGCAAGAATACTGAGTGGGATGCCATTTCCTTCTCCAGGAGATCTTCCTCATCTAGGGATTGAGCCTCCCATCTCCTGCATTTACAGGTGGATTCTTTACTACTGAGCCTTCCGGAAATCCCACAAATACAGTTACAGACGTTCTATTATGTAAACGGTGCCTAAGGTTTCTTCAATTCTTCATCTTATCTGTCTCTTATACACATCTAGATGTGTATAAGAGACAGGTTTAGTTGCCAAGTTGTGTCTGACTCTTTCGCGACCTCCCTGCCCTGCTTCTCTGTCCATGGAGTTATTCAGGCAAGAATACTGAGTGGGATGCCATTTCCTTCTCCAGGGGATCTTCCTCATCTAGGGATTGAGCCTCCCATCTCCTGCATTTACAGGTGGATTCTTTACTACTGAGCCTTCCGGAAATCCCACAAATACAGTTACAGACGTTCTATTATGTAAACGGTGCCTAAGGTTTCTTCAATTCTGTAGGTTTCTGAGAATTATCACAATGTACTTTGCCTGGTTGTCACCATTTTTAGTGAGAATAATAGCTTTCATGCAGGCCATTGCAACTCCTTGGTCGAGTTCTATTCTGAAGATACCTCTAAATCTATCCTCTGGAAATGGTTACATACTCTGTGCACTGATGTTAGAAGAAGCTCTCAAAGTCCTCCAACTAAAGGAACTTTTAAAATGTTTTCCATCACCTTCACCTGGCTATATATTCCAGTTGTAGAAGCTGTCTGATGAGATCAGGAAACATGGACAGACAAAGGACCTTTCAATTCCCAGAGAAAGCTGATGCACGCGTGTGTGTGTGCTTAGTCTCTTCAGCTGTGTCCAACTTTTTGTAACCTCATGGACCGTTGCACGCCAGGCTCCTCTGTCCATGGGATTTTCCAGGCAAGAGTCCTAGAGTGGATTGCCATCTCCTCCCTCAGGGGATCTTCCCGACCCAGCGATTGAACCTGTGCCTCCTGCATCTTCTGCATTGCAGGAGGATTTTTTACTGCTGGGCCACCCAGGAAGCCAGAGATTTGATGACCCAATTGCAAGTCCAATTGGCTTTAACATGCTGGATTCTCTTCACTACATATGTGATACTTGAAGTAGTCTTTGTTTTCTCCATTAGAACAAGCACCAGTTACAAAAAATCAGAAAATACACAGGTTCAGCAGCCAGTTTCAATGCAGAAAGAACATCATTATCAGAATAAAAACAGAGACTGGTAAATCTATTTCATAGATTCCAAAAATGAGTGTAAATTAAGCAAAATATGCATCATGGAAAAGAAAGTGACATTTTAATATGCAGTCAAATATTTGAAAATAGTTTGTATTACTATCTAAACTATATATAATTCAAACTCCAAATTGCTATATGACAAAGTGATTAAGTCAAGGGTTTTTGCTGTTGTCACTGTAGTTCACTTCCTCCCTAGAAGCCAATATCCTTACAGTGTTAGCGTTGTCGATGGGAGTAATTACAGTATTTTCCCATGAGCACTTAACTAAGGGTCAACCCTTCACCTAACATAATCATTCAGAGTATCTCTGAACCTGAGAATCTTTTTACTTGGATACTCTCTGAGTCTTAACTCAGAAGCAGATGAGTAGATGATAAGACAGTAAACCTTAGTCTCTGGAAGATTCCCCTGGGGAGGCTCTGGATCAGGAAAGCTGAGCCCCTCAAGAAGTAAGAATCAGGGCTGCCTCTCTCAACAGTTCTACCGATTACAGCTGAAAAACCTGTTTTAGCCATTTCTTCTGCTGAATTGCTTTATTTAGCATATGTGCATTTATTTATTTATTTTTAGGCTTCTAAGAAAGCAGTTTATTTGCCTAAATAAATTACTATGGGCTAGAAATTTACATATGAGCTGGAAGTATTTTCAAAATATGAACAATTTTATATTTGGTAAGTTGTACAAGGTTGATTATGTGTTATATATATTATATATATATATAATATATATAATCAACCCACACTTTCTGTTGTGACAATTTGTAATATTTTTTTCCATTGACAATATGTAAGCAGTAAATTTAATTCAGCCTATCCTTCAGTTCAGTTCAGTCACTCATTCATGTCCAACTCTGTGACCCCATGAATTGCAGCATGTCAGGCCTCCCTGTCCATCACCATCTCCCGGAGTTCACTCAGAATCACCTCCATCGAGTCCATGATGCCATCCAGCCATCTCATCCTCTGTCGTCCCCTTCTCCTCCTGTCCCCAATCCTTCCCAGCATCAGAATCTTTTCCAATGAGTCAACTCTTTGCATGAGGTGGCCAAAGTACTAGAGTTTCAGCTTTAGCATCATTCCTTCCAAAGAAATACTAGGGCTGATCTCCTTCAGAATGGACTGGCTGGATCTCCTTACAGTCCAAGGGACTCTCAAGAGTCTTCTCCAACACCACAGTTTAAAAGTATCAATTCTTCGCGCTCAGCCTTCTTCACAGTCCAACTCTCACATCCATACATGACCACTGGAAAAACCATAGCCTTGACTAGACAGACCATAGACGGCAAAGCAATGTCCCTGCTTTTGAATATGCTATCTAGGCCAGTCATAACTTTTCTTCCAAGGAGTGAGCGTCCTTTAATTTCATGGCTGCAATCACCATCTGCAGTGATTTTGGAGCCCATAGAAGTGAAGTCAGCCACTGTTTCCACTGTTTCCCCATCTATTTCCCATGGAGTGATGGGACCGGATGCCATGATCTTTGTTTTCTGAATGTTGAGCTTTAAGTCAACTTTTTCACTCTCCTCTTTCACTTTCATCAAGAGGCTTTTTAGTTCCTCTTCACTTTTGCCATTAGAGTGGTGTCATCTGCATATCTGAGGTTATTGATATTTCTCCCAGCAATCTTGATTCCACTTGTGTTTCTTCTAGTCCAGCGTTTCTCATGATGTACTCTGCATAGAAGTTAACTAGGCAGGGTGACAATATATAGCCTTGATGTACTCCTTTTCCTATTTGAAACCAGTCTGTTGTTCCATGTACAGTTCTAACTGTTGCTTCCTGACCTGTATACAGATTTCTCGAATTAAATTTGCTGGGTTGATTACCAAGTTGAACAAATAAGAATGAAAACTTTTATCCACTTTAAAAGAGAGTATGCAGAGAAAATACACCCACTGATAGGCTCAACAGTCCTTCAATACCATACACACAGTATAGGTAGATTGGCAATTCAATGTGTCTAACAGGTAAGAAATTCCACAAAATACTACAAAGAAACAAAGTAAATGAGTTCTAATCCAGTATCAGGAATTATTTACTTTTTGATATGTTTTATCTTGTCATTCCTGATAAGGTGATGACATAGCCACAAAGATACCAGTTCAGCTCAGTTCAGTTCAGTTGCTTAGTCATGTCGACTCCTTGCAACCCCATGAATCGCAGCACGCCAGGCCTCCCTGTCATCACCAACTCCTGGAGTTCACTCAAACTCATGTCCATCGAGTCGGTGATGCCATCCAGCCACCTCATCCTCTGTCGTCCCCTTCTCCTCCTGCCCTCAATCCCTCCCAGCATCAGGGTCTTTTCCAGTGAGTCAGCTCTTCACATGAGGTAGCCAAAGTATTGGAGTTTCAGCTTCAGCATCAATCCTTTCAATGAACACCCAGGACTGATCTCCTTTAGGATGGACTGGTTGGATCTCCTTGCACTCGAAGGGACTCTCAAAGTCTTCTCCAACACCACAGTTCAAAAGCATCAGTTCTTTGGTGCTCAGCTTTCTTCACAATCCAACTCTCACATCCACACTTGACTACTGGAAAAACCATAGCCTTGACTAGACAGATCTTTTTGGCAAAGTAATATCTCTGCTTTTCAATATGCTATCTAGGTTGGTCATAGCTTTCCTTCCAAGTAGTAAAGGCCTTTTAATTTTATGGCTGCAGTCACCATCTGCAGTAATTTTGAGGCCCCCCAAAATAAAGTCTGACACAGTTTCAACTGTTTCCCCATCTCTTTCCCATGAAGTGATGGGACCGGATGCCATGATCTTTGTTTTCTGAATGTTGAGCTTTAAGCCAACTTTTTCACTCTCCTCTTTCACTTTCATCACTTTTAGTTCCTCTTCACTTTCTGCCATAAGGGTGGTGTCATCTGCATATCTGAGGTTATTGACATTTCTCCCTGCAATTTTGATTCCAGCTTGTGCTTCTTCCAGCCCAGCATTTCTCATGATGTACTCTGCATATAAGTTAAATAAGCAGGATGACAACATACAGCCTTGCCATGCTCTTTTTCCTGTTTGGAACCAGTCTGTTGTTCCGTGTCCAGTTCTAACTGTTCCTTCCTGACCTGCATATAGGTTTCTTAAGAGGCAGATCAGGTGGTCTGGTATTCCCATATCTTTCAGAATTTTCCACAGTTTATTGTGGGCTTTGGCATCATCAATAAAGCAGAAACAGATACCAGAGTGCATAGCAAAACCTGCCTCAGATTTTGGAAATATTTGCAAGTGATACAATAATCTTCCCAGGCACTGACAGAATTCCAATATTCACATCACTAGAAAGTTTCTTTTAATGTCTCTTTCAACTGGGCATTTGACATTCAAGATCACTCCTTATTTATCAAACAAACTACAGGGACTGTTTTTCTGTATTTCTGTACAAAGTTCTGACACCTTTTTCAAATTCTCTGTCCCTGGTTAGTCTACTTTTGACTACAATTTTACTTGTAACCTCTATAGCTTGTCTACATTTTCTTATTTGATTTATTTGACCCATACTATTTATGCCAAAATTGGTTTGGTCACAAATGCTGGACCAATTTAATTGTTGTTGTCATGAACTTGATAATCTAATGGGGGGAGGGAACTGAGAATGAACCAACAAATAACGTAATGTAGTGGGTTGATATGTGTCCCCCAAAAGCTATCTGCAAGTCCTAATCCCTAGTGCCAATGAAATTGACCTTATTTGTAAAAGGAGTCTTTGCAAATATTATTAAGTTTGGGGCTTAAAGTATCTACCTCCAATGCAGGAGATCTGAGTTTGATTCTTTTGTTGGGTAGATAACCTGAAGAAGGGAATGATTACCCAGTCCAATACTCTTGACTGGAGCCTCCCATGGACATGGGAGCCTGAGTTAATAATTAAGGAAGGTTCTTGAGATGAGATCATTGTAGATTGGAAGAGAAGACCTAAATCCAATGCCAGGTGACTTTGTAAGAAGAAGGGAGACACAGAGACACAGAACAGAGAGCATGTGAAGTTGGAGGCAGACTGGAGTGACACAGCCCCAAACAGAGGAATGCCAAAGGCTGCCGGCAGCTCCCAGAAGCCAGGAGAGGGAGGCATGGAACAGAATCTCCTTCAGAACTTCCAGCCGGAACCAATCTGCTTACACCTTGACTGTGACTTATGGAATCCAGAAAGAATAATTCACTGTTGTTCCGAGCTGCTGAGCTTTTGGTAATGTGTTACGACTGTGCTAGAAAAGTAACACAGTCAAAATGCTGAGAAGTCTACTGAGTTTAACAGAGAAAGTAGTTAGAGATTGTGAGGGTTTAGTAAGAAATGGCAAACTTAAATATGTAAGTATATGACATTTGGTCAAAAATCTGAAAGACACAAGGGGCTGAGCCATAGAGAAATCTAGGGGAAGACATTCTCAAATACAAAGAGCAAGTGGCCAGAACATGGCTATCTATGCTTGGAAGGCACAGCAAGGTGGGCATGAGTGGGCCAGTAGGAAAGAATACAGACAGAAGGAAATAGAAGCTGCTTCGGAGAGTTTCTTGTGGGTCATTATGCCCAATGAGAGGTGCCTTGTTGGAGAATATGTCAAAGAGGTGATGTGTTAGGTGCTGTGTTGAGAATACTCTAGTTTGCTAGGGGATAATTATAGTAGAAGGGGAAATAGTTAAAAGACAATTATAATAATGAGAATAATGGTGCCTTGGGAAAGAATCATGTATGTGCATTTAAATGCATAGCCTACAGAATTATTCTCACTTAAACTTTTGTATATTGAGGAATACAAAGCAGTAACAAAGCCTTATTCTCAATTTGTCTGATTTGTTTTAATTTTGCAACCTTTAGGCTACATGTTGTGTATTACATTCAAGTTGGAAGCTCTCTTTTGATTAAATCCTATGCCTATCTCACTAGCATAGGTTGACATAAGGCACATGGACAGTATGAAAAATAAAAACAATAACTTCCATAGTCTCAGCAATTTCAGTAAGGTGAAAGCTAAATAATAAGCTAGTTGTCCATTAACTGATGAAAGGATAAACAAAATGTGTTATATCCATACAATGGGATATTATCTGGAAATAAAGAGAAATATAATATTGATACATGTTACCACATGAACAAACTCAAAAGCATTATGCCAAGTAAAATAAATCAGTCTTAAAGAAAGACTATTATAACCAGCAAGGGGGGAAAACAAGATGGCAGAGGAGTAGATGGATGAGGTGTGCATCTCATTCCATGATACATCAGGAATACAGCTCCAGACACGGAAGTGCATGCAGGACACCAGCCTGAGAGCAGACAGGAGTACCTGACCAGAGGAAAAGAATCTATAGAACCACAAAACACTCGGTAGGACGAAGGAACTAGGGAGAAAAACAGGAGTGTTAGTAGGGCTGAACCCCCTTCGGCAAGTCAGGGAACTGAAGCAGGGGTCTGAGCCCCACACCTGGGCAATTGTCTGAGTCAGAAGAGAAACATTAAAGGCTGAGCGTGAAACAGCTGAACTGGGGCAGCCTAAATGGAATGCGAATCAGACAATCTTTGCCACAGCCATATGCCAGACAGGGTCCCCTGGAAGGTGCAGCTGCTGGGAGCTGGAGTTTGGGGAGTGTGGCATGATCCCAGGGTGAGGGTTGCTGTTGACTGTGAAGAGACGTATTGAGGGGATGTGAGGGAGGAGATTGTGAAGAGAAATCCCTGTGGAGGAAAGCCAGGCAGCCATGAAAGCAAGGCAATGCTGCTGAATCACGTGCGAGGGTAGAGCCATCACCATAGCCTCTCTCTCCTCACACACCAGTATTGGCAGCTGAACAACAGAGAGGCTGGCCCATCAAATGCCTGACGCATTGAACTACAGAGTAGGACCCCACCCAGGGTG
>SJYC01025971.1:0-32081 GCA_006408675.1 Madoqua kirkii
TCATGGGAGGATTGAATCGCCATGGCTTTCTTATCAGGCTAAGTGACCTGACAAAGCATGCACACTCCACAAAGAAAGCCCTGGAAATTGCTTCCTCTGAGCACAGTGTTTCTCTTCATGCCCCTTTGCAAGGAGATGTGTATAAGAGACAGGCTTTATTCCCCAGTTGGCACCTTGCTCTCACTTTGTTTTCCACTTTGTACTTCAGTTAGTATTGTTCTGATAGATATAATTTTTGGTTTCCTTTATTTGACAAGTCAATCTATTTTACTTCATTTTTTTTTTTTTGGCACTGTTTTGATTTTCCTTATGGGTGTATATGTAAATGTGTGTATTCAGTCACACTTTTTATTGTTGCTATAAACTCTACCTCTCTGTTGGGCTTTTGCAGTTTTGTGGAGTTTTCCTTCCTCCCCCTTTTCTCTTTCTACTTCTTTTTTTTTTCTTTTATCTTTATTATAATTTAAATTTTTAATTTTCTTAAAAACCTATTATATTATTTCAACATTTATTCCTTTGTTTGCCTTTCCTACTGTTCTTTCCCTCTTGCAGTTAATCAATGTATATAAATCTTCTTCATCTACCTCTGTTTAACTTTGCATATCTATTCTTTCTTTCCTTTCCTCTCAACATATTTGTTAGTTTTGTTTTCATTGCTTTATTCTCCACCTGACACCTTGCTTTAGTTTTGTTTTCCAGTTAGTTTTGTTCTTAACGGGCAAATATAATTTTTACTTTATTCATCAGGTTAATCTATTGTACTTTATTTTTGTTGGACTGTTTTGGCTTTGCTCATGGGTGTATATGCATATGTGCATATTCCATTATTTTAATTATTATTTGCTGATTTTTAAACTGTCATTTGTCTGGGGTTCACTTTTGGCTTCTCGTTTTTGGATATTTGTTTTAATCTCAGTTAATGCCATAACAAAACACTTGTGGGATCTTTGTTCCTGACCAGAGATCAAGCCCCAAGCCTTTGGAGTTGGAAGCAATGACTCAAAACTCTAGATTACCAGAGAACTAACCCTCACAAGTATCAAATAGTGAGAACTCACACAAAGGAAACCACTTGAATACAAGACATGGCATCACCAACCACCAGTAGCACCTTGTGCAGGACGCCTCATCTAAACAACAAACAAAACAAAAATACAAACCCAGTCATCAGCAGTCAGGATTACCACCTTACTCAGCCTTGCCCATCAGAGGAAAAACAAACAAACAAAAACTCAGTGCAAATCTCACCCTATAGGAAGCTTACACAAACCACTGAACCAACCTTAGGAGGGCAGAAACCAAAAGGAAGTAAGAATTCAAACTTGAAGGCTGGGAAAAGGAGAACTCAAACACAGTAAGTTAAAAAAAATAATGAAAAGGCAGAGAAATACTACACAAATGAAGGAACAAACTAGAAACACAGAAATTCAAATAGATGAAGAGGAAATAGGCAAACCACTTGGAAAAGAATTCAGAAAAATGATAGTAAAGATGATCAAAAGCCTTGAAAACAAAATGGAGAAAATGCAAGAATCAATTAACAAAGACCTAGAAAAACTGAAGAATAAACACACAGAGACAAACAACACAATTACTGAAATTAAAAGTACTCTGGAAGGAAACAATAGCAGAGTATCTGAAGCAGAAGAATGAATCAGTGAACTGGAAGATAAAATGATGGAAACAACTTCTGAAGAGCAAAATAAAGTAAAAAGAATGAAAATGACTGAGAATAGTCTCAGAGATCTCTGGGACAATATCAAATGCAACAACATTTGAATTATAAGAGTCCCAGAAAAAGAAGAGAAAAAGAAAGGGTAAAGAAAATTTTTGAAGAGACTATAGTTGAAAATTTCCCCAACATGGAAAAGGAAATAGTCAACCAAGTCCAAGAGGCATGAAGAGTCTCATACAGGTTAAGCCTGAGGAGAAACATGCCAAGACACATACTAATCTAACTAACAAAGACTAAACACAAAGAAAGAATATTTAAAGCTGCAAGGGAGAAGCAACAAGTAATATACAAGGGAAACCCCATATGCTTAACAGCTGCTCTTTCAGCATACAGACCAGAAGGGAATGGCAAGATACATTTAAAGCATTGAAAGGGAAAAACTTACAACCAAGATTACAGTACCTGGCAAGGATCTCATTCAAAATTGATGCAGAAATAAAAAGCTTTTCAGACAAGCAAAATTAAGAGAGTTCAGTACCAGCAAACCAGCTTTACAGCAAATGTTAAATTGACTTATATAGTCAAGAAATACAAGAGAAGAATAAAGATCTACAAAATCAACCCCAAACAACTAAGAAAATGGCAATAGGAACCTATATATCAATAGTTACTTTAAATGTAAATGGATTAAATGCTCCAACCAAAAGACACAGACTGGCTGAATAAATTTAAAAAATAAGACCCATATATATGCTGTCTACAAGAAACCCACTTCAGATCTCAAAACACATATAGACTGAAAGTGAGAGGATGGAAAAATATATTCCATGCAAATGGGAAGCAAAAAAAAAAAAAAAAGCTGGAGTAGCAATCCTCATATCAGAAAAAACAGACCTTAAAATAAAGAAGATTACAAGAGATAAGGAAGGCCACTACATAAGGATCAAGGGATCAATCCAAGAGGAAGCATAACGATTGTAAAGATCTATGTACCCAACATGCGAGCACCTCAACATAGGAGCACAACAGACATAAAAGTGGAAATTGACGTAACAATAATAGTAGAAAATTTTAACCCCCCACTCACACCAATGGACAGCTCATCAAAACAGAAAATTAATAAGGAAACATAAGCCTTAAATGATACATTAGACAAGAAGAATCTCAATGATATCTTCAGGACATTCCATCCAAATGTAGAAGAATACGCCTTCTTCTCAGGTGCACATGGAATAATCTCCAGGATAGATGACATCTCATGTCACAAATCAAACCTCAGTAAACTTAAGAAAATTGAAATCATATCAAGACCACATACTGTATGATTTCATTCATATGAAAGAGACAGATACAGAGACAAATAGTAGATTAGTGGTTTCCTTGGGCTTGGGGAAAGGTTTCAGCTCTTACCTGATTCTTTGAATACAAGTGATTGTGCAAGGGGCACGTGGAGTGTAACAAAGACACCGCCCTAACAACATTTTAGAGTGAATAGGGATAAGAGAGAGGAATGAGAAAAGGAAACAAGAAGGAAAAATCAAATGTGCTTCAACAGTAACTCTTGGTGGTCTAAAGCAAAACAATTCATGATACAATGGGAAAGAAACTGAAGGGAACATTCAGCAATCAACCACAGAAGAAGAAAATATGTCTCTCTCATTAACCATCTGATAATGATGGCATTAAGATGGTATCAAGTAGATATTATGGTTGTTGGTCTGCACCCTGCAGGACTGTAAGGTCCGTTCTTTCCCAGTTTCAGGACTGAAGAAGGATCCCAGAGTCAGCAATAGAGACATCAATGATTTAATGGAATGGGGAGCGTGCACATCTGAAGCAAGGTCCCGCGTGACTCCCCACCACGTGTGGTGGCCAGAACATGGCAGTAGTGTTCACTCCTGAAGGCAGTGGAAAGTTACCAGTTATGAGAGAATTATGTCATGTTGGCTTATCAGTTACCAGGGAATCAAACAGAGGGCCATGCCCTTCATCACCACTTTAATAAAGACAATCATTATCTGTGGGCCTGAGGCAAGTATGTAGAAAGGGCACTCTTGTGAGTAGGGTGTAGGTGAAGCAGGTCTGGTGAGGCAGGGGGTGTACAGAGAGCAAGACAGCAGCCATCTCAAGTGGCCTGACCATACAATGGTATATAAAGAACTTTATTATAAGTCTTTCATATTAAATAGCATGCTTTCTCCCCACTCCATGGTGATTAAACATTTTGAATAGACTTGAATTAAGAGCACTTGCATCCTGGGATAAGTGACCAATTTGAGTATCTTTGCAGTCTCTAAATTTTGTGGTTTTGGCAACTTTATAGATGTATTAGTTAAGAAAATAGCTAATCCAAGGAAGACAGTCCCAGAGCAGTCACAGAGCAGTGGCTGGCTCCTCTGGTCAGGATGCCTGTGTCTTCGCTCTGTGAGGAAACAACTAAATAATTTTGTCGAGAGCAATTGTTTCCTTCTATATGTGTGAACTACTGTGTGAGAGTCTACTAAAACTACTGCAAACAGAGCCAGAATGTGGTCATCTACACAGGCGGCAAAAACGCTAAATGTGAATCCCTGGATATCCTCAGTCTACAAATCTAGGAGCATGCATTTTCAGAGGAAGCGTAGTCTGAGACATTTCAGTAAGTGACAGAGGATGAAAACCAATGACGAGAGAACTGGCAGGTCAGAGAGTGTTGGGTGGAGGAAGAGGACACTTGGCTCTGACCGGGTGTGCATCAGCTTGACATCTAGAGCTTTAAAACACAGATATTACTATAGAGATAAACCTGAGGGAGAAACCCCCAAATAAACTGGTTCAAAAATCTGGAATTTGATGGAGATAAGGCTGCAATGACTGGAAAAAAATTACAAGATTTGTGTACATTTATCAGAAAAGGCTTAATCCAGTTTCCTTCTTGTAAGCAAAGTTAAGAGAGGAACAAGTCTAACTTGTAAAATTCTGTTTCTTAATTTATACAGATGTATACATTATATAATTTGATTCTCATAAGAATGCCTTCCAGATCTGCTACTCTGTACACTGTTTAAATGAAGGGATAGGGGATGGGCAACATCCAGTGATTATCTTGGCACCTAAGCCAGGGCAGAGGTTGGCTTAGGTGCCTGTGTTGATTCCAAGGCAAGCGGAATTAGAATAAAATAACAAATATTTTAAATATCTATTATTCAAAGACAAAATACTGTCAATTCTATTTCTTTTTTTTTTTTTTCTTAAGAGGCTAAAATTTATGTCCACAAAGACAATTGCCTAAGATTGCACAACTCAGGATATTGCACTCTGTGGGACTTTTAATTTTTTCTTTGTTCTGACTTTCTGTTAATATACAAAATCATATAGTCTCCAGAATCCATGAAGTAAATATCGAAAGTCCATGGGAAAAAATACGCCATTTAGCTGTTTTCTGAATAAGTCTGACACAATGGCATTCTGTCATGGGAGGATTGAATCGCCATGGCTTTCTTATCAGGCTAAGTGACCTGACAAAGCATGCACACTCCACAAAGAAAGCCCTGGAAATTGCTTCCTCTGAGCACAGTGTTTCTCTTCATGCCCCTTTGCAAGGAGATGTGTATAAGAGACAGGCTTTATTCCCCAGTTGGCACCTTGCTCTCACTTTGTTTTCCACTTTGTACTTCAGTTAGTATTGTTCTGATAGATATAATTTTTGGTTTCCTTTATTTGACAAGTCAATCTATTTTACTTCATTTTTTTTTTTTTGGCACTGTTTTGATTTTCCTTATGGGTGTATATGTAAATGTGTGTATTCAGTCACACTTTTTATTGTTGCTATAAACTCTACCTCTCTGTTGGGCTTTTGCAGTTTTGTGGAGTTTTCCTTCCTCCCCCTTTTCTCTTTCTACTTCTTTTTTTTTTCTTTTATCTTTATTATAATTTAAATTTTTAATTTTCTTAAAAACCTATTATATTATTTCAACATCTATTCCTTTGTTTGCTTTTCCTACTGTTCTTTCCCTCTTGCAGTTAATCAATGTATATAAATCTTCTTCATCTACCTCTGTTTAACTTTGCATATCTATTCTTTCTTTCCTTTCCTCTCAACATATTTGTTAGTTTTGTTTTCATTGCTTTATTCTCCACCTGACACCTTGCTTTAGTTTTGTTTTCCAGTTAGTTTTGTTCTTAACGGGCAAATATAATTTTTACTTTATTCATCAGGTTAATCTATTGTACTTTATTTTTGTTGGACTGTTTTGGCTTTGCTCATGGGTGTATATGCATATGTGCATATTCCATTATTTTAATTATTATTTGCTGATTTTTAAACTGTCATTTGTCTGGGGTTCACTTTTGGCTTCTCGTTTTTGGATATTTGTTTTAATCTCAGTTAATGCCATAACAAAACACTTGTGGGATCTTTGTTCCTGACCAGAGATCAAGCCCCAAGCCTTTGGAGTTGGAAGCAATGACTCAAAACTCTAGATTACCAGAGAACTAACCCTCACAAGTATCAAATAGTGAGAACTCACACAAAGGAAACCACTTGAATACAAGACATGGCATCACCAACCACCAGTAGCACCTTGTGCAGGACGCCTCATCTAAACAACAAACAAAACAAAAATACAAACCCAGTCATCAGCAGTCAGGATTACCACCTTACTCAGCCTTGCCCATCAGAGGAAAAACAAACAAACAAAAACTCAGTGCAAATCTCACCCTATAGGAAGCTTACACAAACCACTGAACCAACCTTAGGAGGGCAGAAACCAAAAGGAAGTAAGAATTCAAACTTGAAGGCTGGGAAAAGGAGAACTCAAACACAGTAAGTTAAAAAAAATAATGAAAAGGCAGAGAAATACTACACAAATGAAGGAACAAACTAGAAACACAGAAATTCAAATAGATGAAGAGGAAATAGGCAAACCACTTGGAAAAGAATTCAGAAAAATGATAGTAAAGATGATCAAAAGCCTTGAAAACAAAATGGAGAAAATGCAAGAATCAATTAACAAAGACCTAGAAAAACTGAAGAATAAACACACAGAGACAAACAACACAATTACTGAAATTAAAAGTACTCTGGAAGGAAACAATAGCAGAGTATCTGAAGCAGAAGAATGAATCAGTGAACTGGAAGATAAAATGATGGAAACAACTTCTGAAGAGCAAAATAAAGTAAAAAGAATGAAAATGACTGAGAATAGTCTCAGAGATCTCTGGGACAATATCAAATGCAACAACATTTGAATTATAAGAGTCCCAGAAAAAGAAGAGAAAAAGAAAGGGTAAAGAAAATTTTTGAAGAGACTATAGTTGAAAATTTCCCCAACATGGAAAAGGAAATAGTCAACCAAGTCCAAGAGGCATGAAGAGTCTCATACAGGTTAAGCCTGAGGAGAAACATGCCAAGACACATACTAATCTAACTAACAAAGACTAAACACAAAGAAAGAATATTTAAAGCTGCAAGGGAGAAGCAACAAGTAATATACAAGGGAAACCCCATATGCTTAACAGCTGCTCTTTCAGCATACAGACCAGAAGGGAATGGCAAGATACATTTAAAGCATTGAAAGGGAAAAACTTACAACCAAGATTACAGTACCTGGCAAGGATCTCATTCAAAATTGATGCAGAAATAAAAAGCTTTTCAGACAAGCAAAATTAAGAGAGTTCAGTACCAGCAAACCAGCTTTACAGCAAATGTTAAATTGACTTATATAGTCAAGAAATACAAGAGAAGAATAAAGATCTACAAAATCAACCCCAAACAACTAAGAAAATGGCAATAGGAACCTATATATCAATAGTTACTTTAAATGTAAATGGATTAAATGCTCCAACCAAAAGACACAGACTGGCTGAATAAATTTAAAAAATAAGACCCATATATATGCTGTCTACAAGAAACCCACTTCAGATCTCAAAACACATATAGACTGAAAGTGAGAGGATGGAAAAATATATTCCATGCAAATGGGAAGCAAAAAAAAAAAAAAAAGCTGGAGTAGCAATCCTCATATCAGAAAAAACAGACCTTAAAATAAAGAAGATTACAAGAGATAAGGAAGGCCACTACATAAGGATCAAGGGATCAATCCAAGAGGAAGCATAACGATTGTAAAGATCTATGTACCCAACATGCGAGCACCTCAACATAGGAGCACAACAGACATAAAAGTGGAAATTGACGTAACAATAATAGTAGAAAATTTTAACCCCCCACTCACACCAATGGACAGCTCATCAAAACAGAAAATTAATAAGGAAACATAAGCCTTAAATGATACATTAGACAAGAAGAATCTCAATGATATCTTCAGGAATTCCATCCAAATGTAGAAGAATACGCCTTCTTCTCAGGTGCACATGGAATAATCTCCAGGATAGATGACATCTCATGTCACAAATCAAACCTCAGTAAACTTAAGAAAATTGAAATCATATCAAGACCACATACTGTATGATTTCATTCATATGAAAGAGACAGATACAGAGACAAATAGTAGATTAGTGGTTTCCTTGGGCTTGGGGAAAGGTTTCAGCTCTTACCTGATTCTTTGAATACAAGTGATTGTGCAAGGGGCACGTGGAGTGTAACAAAGACACCGCCCTAACAACATTTTAGAGTGAATAGGGATAAGAGAGAGGAATGAGAAAAGGAAACAAGAAGGAAAAATCAAATGTGCTTCAACAGTAACTCTTGGTGGTCTAAAGCAAAACAATTCATGATAAAATGGGAAAGAAACTGAAGGGAACATTCAGCAATCAACCACAGAAGAAGAAAATATGTCTCTCTCATTAACCATCTGATAATGATGGCATTAAGATGGTATCAAGTAGATATTATGGTTGTTGGTCTGCACCCTGCAGGACTGTAAGGTCCGTTCTTTCCCAGTTTCAGGACTGAAGAAGGATCCCAGAGTCAGCAATAGAGACATCAATGATTTAATGGAATGGGGAGCGTGCACATCTGAAGCAAGGTCCCGCGTGACTCCCCACCACGTGTGGTGGCCAGAACATGGCAGTAGTGTTCACTCCTGAAGGCAGTGGAAAGTTACCAGTTATGAGAGAATTATGTCATGTTGGCTTATCAGTTACCAGGGAATCAAACAGAGGGCCATGCCCTTCATCACCACTTTAATAAAGACAATCATTATCTGTGGGCCTGAGGCAAGTATGTAGAAAGGGCACTCTTGTGAGTAGGGTGTAGGTGAAGCAGGTCTGGTGAGGCAGGGGGTGTACAGAGAGCAAGACAGCAGCCATCTCAAGTGGCCTGACCATACAATGGTATATAAAGAACTTTATTATAAGTCTTTCATATTAAATAGCATGCTTTCTCCCCACCCATGGTGATTAAACATTTTGAATAGACTTGAATTAAGAGCACTTGCATCCTGGGATAAGTGACCAATTTGAGTATCTTTGCAGTCTCTAAATTTTGTGGTTTTGGCAACTTTATAGATGTATTAGTTAAGAAAATAGCTAATCCAAGGAAGACAGTCCCAGAGCAGTCACAGAGCAGTGGCTGGCTCCTCTGGTCAGGATGCCTGTGTCTTCGCTCTGTGAGGAAACAACTAAATAATTTTGTCGAGAGCAATTGTTTCCTTCTATATGTGTGAACTACTGTGTGAGAGTCTACTAAAACTACTGCAAACAGAGCCAGAATGTGGTCATCTACACAGGCGGCAAAAACGCTAAATGTGAATCCCTGGATATCCTCAGTCTACAAATCTAGGAGCATGCATTTTCAGAGGAAGCGTAGTCTGAGACATTTCAGTAAGTGACAGAGGATGAAAACCAATGACGAGAGAACTGGCAGGTCAGAGAGTGTTGGGTGGAGGAAGAGGACACTTGGCTCTGACCAGGTGTGCATCAGCTTGACATCTAGAGCTTTAAAACACAGATATTACTATAGAGATAAACCTGAGGGAGAAACCCCCAAATAAACTGGTTCAAAAATCTGGAATTTGATGGAGATAAGGCTGCAATGACTGGGAAAAAATTACAAGATTTGTGTACATTTATCAGAAAAGGCTTAATCCAGTTTCCTTCTTGTAAGCAAAGTTAAGAGAGGAACAAGTCTAACTTGTAAAATTCTGTTTCTTAATTTATACAGATGTATACATTATATAATTTGATTCTCATAAGAATGCCTTCCAGATCTGCTACTCTGTACACTGTTTAAATGAAGGGATAGGGGATGGGCAACATCCAGTGATTATCTTGGCACCTAAGCCAGGGCAGAGGTTGGCTTAGGTGCCTGTGTTGATTCCAAGGCAAGCGGAATTAGAATAAAATAACAAATATTTTAAATATCTATTATTCAAAGACAAAATACTGTCAATTCTATTTCTTTTTTTTTTTTTTCTTAAGAGGCTAAAATTTATGTCCACAAAGACAATTGCCTAAGATTGCACAACTCAGGATATTGCACTCTGTGGGACTTTTAATTTTTTCTTTGTTCTGACTTTCTGTTAATATACAAAATCATATAGTCTCCAGAATCCATGAAGTAAATATCGAAAGTCCATGGGAAAAAATACGCCATTTAGCTGTTTTCTGAATAAGTCTGACACAATGGCATTCTGTCATGGGAGGATTGAATCGCCATGGCTTTCTTATCAGGCTAAGTGACCTGACAAAGCATGCACACTCCACAAAGAAAGCCCTGGAAATTGCTTCCTCTGAGCACAGTGTTTCTCTTCATGCCCCTTTGCAAGGCTCCACACAATACATTTCAAATGTATAATGATTCTATCACATGTACAGCACCACTAGGAAAATGATGACTATATTAAGAATGTTTTGAAGAAGATTAATGACTTAGTTTTAGGAACATAGATATCCAGAGATTTCAGGGTTAACTTTCCTTCCTTTCCTTCATACAAAGAAAAAAAATGTCATGAAGAATTGCAACGATCTGATTTTATGGGTAAAGGAAATCTTGGACAAGGTGGTAATCTTAATCAATTTGTATTATAATTAAAACCAATTTTGTAAGTTCCATATTATCTTCTACTGAAAATGTCTGCAGGCTAGATCTTGATAGGTCACTGTGATACAAGGAAAGAAAAAAAATTTTACAGGGCAGAGAGGGCATCCACACACTGCCTGTGGACTCCTCAGACCTTGGCTAATAGAAGTTAATGGTTTACATATATTTGCACGTATATTCTTCCAGTATGTGCTCACCCCCTTCACCACCCTCCCACACACACATTTACTGTATAAATATATGCTTCTCTGTTGAGGAAAAAGTGTAATGGAAGAAACTGTATTGTGACTTTGAGGTGAAGGGAAATTGTAATATGGTTATATTGTCCCAGGTTCAGCACCAGGTTCAGTTCACACTTGACTATGTGACTTGCTGTGGGTAATAAATTGTGACTGAAGAAGGGGCTGGTTGCACAGCCCTGCAGACACTTTAACAATAGTTATACAGCTTCTAGGTTTCTCTTTTCCATTCTTCCCTCAAGAATAACTGGCCCCAGAGAGGCCTGGATCCCACCATGAGGCAGGCATATGGCAAAGAACAACAGCTGACCTGCTACCAACTTACAACATAAAAAAGAAATAATTCTTTAATATTTCAAGCAATTGAGGCTTTTGGATTGTTTGTTACCAAAACAAAAGCTGACTGATAAAATCGAGAGGATTTCTTAAATAAAGCTGAAAAGCAAAAATTTTAAGATGGGAAAATTTAGGAGATTTTATTACAGGCAATATAAAAATATATGGGACTTCCAAGGTGGCACTGCTGGTAAAGAACTTGCCTGCCAATGAAGAAGACCTAGGAACCATGGATTTAACCTCTGGTTTGGGAAGATCCCTTGAGGAGGGCACGGGCAACTCACTTCAGTCATCTGAGTTAAATTCACCCATTCCAGTCCATTTTAGTTCTCTGATTCCTAGAATATTGACGTTCACTCTTGCCATCTCTTGTTTGACCACTTCCAATTTGCCTTGATTCATGGACCTGACATTCCAGGTTCCTATGCAATATTGATCTTTACAGCATCGGACCTTGTTTCTATCACCAGTCACATGCACAACTGGGTATTGTTTTTGCTTTGGCTGCATCCCTTTATTCTTTCTGGAGTTATTTCTCCACTGAACTTCAGTAGCATATTGGGCACCTAATGACCTGGGGAGTTCCTCTTTTGGTATCCTATCATTTTGCCTTTTCATCCTGTTCATGGGGTTCTCAAGGCGAGAATACTGAAGTGGCTTGCCATTCCCTTCTCCAGTGGACCACATTCTGTCAGCCCTCTCCACCATGACCTGCCCGTCTTGCGTTGCCCCGCAGGCATGGCTTAGTTTCATTGAGTTAGACAAGGCTGTGGTCCTAATGTGATTAGATTGACTAGTTTTCCGTGAGTATGGTTTCAGTCTGTCTGCCCTCTGATGCCCTCTCGCAACACCTACCATCTTACTTGGGTTTCTCTTACCTTGGGCGTGGGGTATCTCTTCATGGCTGCTCCAGCAAAGCACAGCCGCTGCTCCTTACCTTGGACAAAGGATATCTCCTTACCGCCACCGTTCCTGACCTTCAACGTGAGATAGCTCCTCTAGGCTCTCCTGCGCCTGAGCAGCCACAACTTCTCAGGTTGCTCCTCCCGGCCGCTGGCCCTGGCCTCCGGCATGGATGGCTCCTCCCAGCCGCCTACCTTGGCCTCAGGCTCAGGGTGGCTCCTCAGGGTCACTGCCCTTGGTCTCTGGTGCGAGGTGGCTTCTCCCAGCCGCCTCTGACCTCGGACGCGGGATAGCTCCTCTCGGCTGCTGCCCCTGACCTCGGACGCAGTGTGCTCTGCTGCCCTCTTCTCCTCCTGCCCTCAATCTTTCCTAGGATCAGGGTCTTTCCCAATGAGTCTGCTCTTTGCATCAGGTGGCCAAAGTACTGGAGCTTCAGCTTCAGCATCAATCCTTCCAATGCACTACTGTTTCACTGAACATGACTTTTTAGTGTTGGCTCTGGCAAAATAAGTTACCCAAGGAAGCAGTACAAACCACCATGGCTGCAGGTCTCTCTTTTTTGTTTTGGCAGTAATCTCTGTTGGATTTCCCCTAAGCATGCTGTGTAGCTTTTCTGCACTCTCCTTGGAAGAAAGGAGTGGGTTATAGAGGGTGAGGAAATCCCAAAATTGTCCAGGTCAACGCTTTCAGGCACAAAGCAGAGCACAGGGAAGATTGGAGATCAAAGAGCAAATGAAAAACATTCCGGACATGAACCTATCTTTTTTCCCAGCACCCATGATTTCCACTTGTCTGAGATGAGATGTGATGGTGACTGTTTTGAGTTTGATCCTGTACCATTCGGGGCAGGTAAATTTGGACCCTCACATGTGTTTGGCCATACCTGGGGTCTCAGATTATCAGGCTGATGGTTTCTTCTCTTGTTTTCCAGTCAAATCTCTTTGCAGCAAATCTCTTCCCTCTTATTCAGGAGGGGAAACCATTCTTGCTTTTTAGGGATCTTGGTTCTGGGTGGATTTTGGTATCTTCTTTCCCAGATGGTCATTCAACATAGTTCCCTCTGTGCTTCTCCACTGTCCCTCCATGGTGTGGTGTGGTCATGTTTCATCCTTCATGTATGCATATTTCCCCTTAATTTCTACTGTCTGCAAAGTTCTTTATCTTTCTTTTGGGCCTGATAGTATATAGTTGTTTATTTTAAGTCTCCAGCTTTGAGACATGCTTGAAGTGGGATGGGCCTAACAGTTGTGTTAATAAAACAAAGTCACTTTAGTTTAACAAAAACTACACTTGGTTCTGGACTTCCCAGGTGGAACCATTGGTAAAAAATTCGACTGCCAATTCAGGAGACTTAAGAGACAAGGATTCGATCCCTGGGTAGGGAAGATCCCCTGGAGGAGGGCATGGCAACCCACTCCGGTATTCCTGCCTGGAGAATCCCTTGGACAGAGGAGCCTGGAAGGCTACAGTCCATTGAGTTGCAAAGTTGGACATGACTGAAGCAACTTAGCATGCATGCACATTTAGTTCTGTTTTGGGGGATAACAAGTTTGTTTGTGAAGGAATGAAGGGTAATTAGGTCTTGAAAGGGATTCTGGTGAGAGGGGAGATAGGCAGGAGAATCTCAAGATGTGTCTGGTGGAGATGTCTGAGAAGTAGTCTTGGCTTTTCCATAGCACAGAGCCTTCAGGTGTGCAATAGCAAATTTATCACTTGGGAACACTTTCGACAGCTTTGATATGTATACCCTTAAGATAAAGTCATTTAAGTATATCTATTAAAAATAATTCTTAAAAGTTGTTTTCATATGAAAGGGAAAAATTATAAAGGGGACACTGAAGAGAAAAGAGGAAAGAACAATAGTCATCAAGGGTCCCATTGGATTCCACTACCTCAAGGAGTAAGGGACCTATGAACAAGCAGCTCTTTTCAGATATTTTAAAGATAAGAATCTTGGGCAAATATGCAGCCCCAGGGCCTGAGGATGCTAAGCCTCAGGCAGGGGCCATAAGGAGTGCTGTCCATAGAGCAGGTGTAGGTAGGTCTGCAGAGAGGGGACAAGCTGGGGAGGCCCAGACTCCTGAAGGAAAAGCAGGAGGATGAGGAGTGCTGTGGCCAGGGGACCTTCACTTTGAGGCCACCTAACCTGTCCCCAGCATATTGAAAAGCAGAGACATTACTTTGCCAACAGAGGTCTGTTTAGTCAAGGCTATGGTTTTTCCTGTGGTCATGTATGGATGTGAGAGTTGGACTGTGAAGAAAGCTGAGCGCCAAAGAATTGATGCTTCTCAAGTGTAGTGTTGGAGAAGACTCTTGAGAGTCCCTTGGACTGCAAGGAGATCCAACCAGTCCATGCTGAAGGAGATCAGCCCTGGGATTTCTTTGGAAGGAATGATGCTGAAGCTGAAACTCCAGTACTTTAGCCACCTTACACAAAGAGTTGACTCATTGGAAAGACTCTGATGCTGGGAGGGATTGGGGGCAGGAGGAGAAAGGGACGACAGAGGATGAGATGGCAGGATAGCATCACTGACTTGATGGACGTGAGTCTGAGTGATCTCTGGGAGATGGTGATGGACAGGGAGGCCTGACCTGCTGCGATTCATGGGGTCACAAAGAGTCAGACACGACTGAGTGACTGAACTGAACTAAACTGAACTAACCTGTCCCCTCCCCATCCCATTCACCATTTCTTACTGGGGTCCATTTCCTCTCTCCCAGGGCCTCTGTCACTCCCTCACTTCATAATTCCATCAGAGGTGAGAGAGTGACAAGGAAACTGCAATCCTGGTGTCCAGACTGCACCCAGGGACTTGTCACTTCAAGGCAACCCTTCCATCTTTAGAAGGTCTTGGTGAGCATATGCCAGACTAAAGCAATAGAACCACAGAGAGGTCTGTTCATTGTCCTGGAAAGCTGGGTTATTCTAAGTCCCAGTGTTATTTCTCTTGAGTATCTGAAATGGTACAGTTAGTGTCTAACCTTGTTGACACCCTGCTCCCTGGATCTATGAATATGCTAAGTGTGATGGGTTAATTTTAAGTCTCAGCTTGACTGAACCGCACTGCCCAGATATTGGTCACATTATTCTGGATGTTTCTGTGGAGACAGTTTGTTTTCTGTTTGTTTTTGTTTTTTATTTAAATTTATTTATTCTAATTGGAGGCTAATTACAATATTGTATTGGTTCTGAAGACATTTACTGAGAAGAGATTTACAAATGACTAAAACATATAGCTGAAACTCCAGTACTTTGGCCACTTCATGCGAAGAGTTGACTCACTGGAAAAGACTCTGATGCTGGGAAGGATTTGGGGCAGGAGGAGAAGGGGATGACAGAGGATGAGATGGCTGGATGGCATCACTGACTCGATGGACGTTAAGTCTGAGTGAACTCTGGGAGTTGGTGATGGACAGGGAGGCCTGGCATGCTGCAGTTCATGGGGTTGCAAAGAGTTGGACATGACTGAATGACTGAATGAACTGAAAACATAAGCTGACAGAATTAATGGACAACTTGAATGTCATTGCTTTTTTTCCTCTTAGAAATGTTAACTTTTCTTAATAAAAAAAAAAAGGAAACAGTGCTCTAAATATGTGTAACAATGAGAACAAGAAAAGCAGTCTTGTAACATATTGTCAGCATAGCGACTATGGCTTAACATTTAAAACTGATGGTCTTTGAGCAAAACAGGACACACTCCGTAATGTGAGTGGTCTTCATCAATTAGTTGAAGGTCTGAACAGAACCAAGTTGGAGATTTTTGAGCTAGATGGAACTCTGCTGCAGAAGGTCCTCAGACTTGTACTACATCAGCTTTCCTCCCTGTCTCTACCCTGTAGGTTTTGGACTTGTCAGCCTCCATAAAATGTAAGCCAACTCCTTAAAATAAATCTTTCTTTCTCCATTATCTATCATTAAACTATCATTTATCTATCTATATCTATCTATCATCTATCTTTCTATCTATCATCTATCTGCATACCTGGTTTCTTATTGAGACCTCTGACTAGTATGTTACAAAGCAAAAAGGGACTTTTCAGATGGAACTGAGGCTATGGACCTTAAAATAGGAAGATTATTATCCTGAATCATCTAGGTGGGCCCAGTCACATCTGACCTTAAGAACAGAGACTTTTCTTTGTCTTGGGGTCAAGCAACATAGCGGAAGGAGAAGTTGGAGTGATCTGACGCTTGAGGAATCTATGCACTGTTGCTAGCATGAAGCCAGAAGGGGAAGGAGGAGGAATACAGGTGGCCAAGAAGCACAGAGGCTCCCAGCTGACACCCAGCAAGGAAGTGAGACCTCAGTCCTACAGCTGTAGGGCACTGAATTCAGGAACAAGCTGAGTGAGCAGAGAAGCGGATTCTTGCCAGAAACTTGAGAAACGAATATGACCCAGTCAATACCCCTATTTTGACCTCTTGAGATTCTAAACAGAGAAGCAGTGAGCCATGCTGTGCCTGGGCGTCTGACCCATGGAAACTTGGACATAATAAATGGGAGCTGTTTTCAGTTTCTCGGTTTGTGGTAATTTGTTACAGCAGCAAGAGACAACTAATACTGACCTTTTGACCTGGGAGCTTCTGAGGGAAAGGTGTGGAATGTGGACAGAGAAACAAGCCAACAATAAAACAAATAGAAAAACTAGAAAATGGAAACCAGATGGGGAAAAATGAGGTAGCATTGCTCATTCAACCACTAACAAAGAAAGTCAGAGTTGATTCTGAGTGTAAGATGCGCTTTGGAATTTGTTCAGTGTTTGCTGGAGAAACGAAAAGCTATCACATGGTTCTGCTTTTCAGAGAAGCTGTGGGCCTGTCCCTTTAAAGCCTCTCTCTAGACAAAGTCCACCTGGACAGGTAGCCGGCAGCTTAATCACTTCTGCCCACAGCAGCATGTTCTGACAAGATGTTGTTTTTGCATAAATGTGCTTCCTCCACGGTAACGCTCCCTGATTCTCTAGCTGCAGGGGAAGGCACAGGGCCCGTTGGCAATGGCTGCTTTAGGAACGTGCTACAAACAGGGTCGGTGGAGATCTTCCCTGGTACTTTTCTCCTTAAGTGCCCTCTTAAGGAGAAAGCAGGTGCCTCTGGGGGCCTGACCACAATCTAAGGGGTCCCCAGATATCCTGGTTCCTGAATTTCTTCCTTTGACTCAGTGAGAACCCTGATGTCCTTTTGGTCCATCACCTTTGCTTCCTGGGCTGATTTGAACTGGGCTTACGCTTTATTTGAAAGATGAACTGAACAATGTACCCTTCAGAGACCTTTATGTCTACCTGAATGGTTTGCAAACTATGTTTTGTATCAGAACATTGTCTTCAAATAAAATTTCAGGTGGGATGCCCATATAGAAAACAGATAAGGGCAGAGTTGCTGGAGCTGCTAGTTCCAGAGTGGGGTGAAGCCCCACCACACTGGTGAAGCCCCGCCACATTGCTTCCCCTTCTCCAGGCATTCTGGCTTCTCTGCAGGTCCCCAAAAACCACACTCTCAGGAAATCTGAGAGCGAGCATCTCCTCCTTGGTTGTAACCTGGCCTGAAAAGCGGCTGCCAGGTTACATTAAAATGCTTCTAATGAGCTCCACAGATGTGTCCATGAGCCCAGGGGGAGCCCACACTTTGTGCTGATTCCCATAACAAGTCCAAATGTAACAGATCTCTGTCACAGGAGGGTGGCCCCATTCCAAACCCTTCCCCCATCACTTAGCTTAGTCCTTTTACACACCTAGCATCAGGCACAGCTCGGGTCAACATTAAGACACCTCTTCTTTCACACACTCACTTGCATGGTCTGGAATGATAAATAGCATTGATTCTTTCTCTTTTCTTCCTTGTCCCTTTGGAAGGCATCTTTGGGCCTTTTTTTCTAGCTTTAACCCTTGGCTCTTATTCACCTGTTCGTTTAACAAAAGAATTATTAAACACGTGTTAAGAATCAATTTTGTGCATTCACGAATAAGATATGATCTTCACTGTCTGGGAGTTTGTAATTTGGGGAGGCCGACAGACTTTTTAAAAAGTAAATAAGCAATAACAAAGAGCTTAAATTTAAATTGTGATAATTTCTACGAAAGTGATGTGTAGTGTTTTGCTGCTAAGAAGGCAGAACTATAGAGGGTTTGTCCCTTTTCCTCCACTCTTCTGCCCTCACCTACAGTACGGGAACTCTGCCTCTCCAATTGCAAGGATAGAAGCCTCTCCCTTCAATCCCTCACACACATCTAGTTCTTGTGGGAGAAGATTGGAAAATGGCTTGAAAGCAAAAATGTTAGTCACTCAGTCATGTCTGGCTCTTTGCAACCCCGTTGACAGTAGCCCACCAGGCTCTTCTGTCTATGGAATTCTCCAGGCAAGAGTACTAGATGGGTTGCTGTTCCCTTCTCCAGGGATCTTCCTGACCCAGGGTTCAAACTGGAGTCTCCTGCATTGTAGGCAGATTCTTTACTGTCTGAGCCACCAGAGAAAATTGTTCAGCCCATGGTTAAGTCAGACCTTCCCAGAATTTCTGGTTAATTTGACTTTAAGCTGAACCTGTTTATCTTTTCACTCTGGCCTCCTCAGCAGGGTAAACCCTGAGGGAGGTTTATCTCCTTGAAGGAAAGTCTGCAATTAGATGAGACCAGCTGCATATCTAGGAAGAAGTGTGCAGAAAAACCCCCAAAATGTTGGTCTTGCCAATTTGGCATTAATTGCAACAAGCTTTTTGTTGTTGTTGTTGTTTTCTTTTAATTTCTGTATATCTCTTACATCTCTTCTCCATCTGTTCAGAGTTTCCTAAGTGTGAGATGGAGAAGTGGGTGAACAGTCCATGTGCAGCGTGGTATCCATTACTATGTGGTGACACGGAGTGGGAAGGCCAGGAGTCTACTCCAGAAGAAGGAGCAAGAGGAAACTTCATCAAAAGAAGGTGACATTGGAGTGAGACAGCAGGTGGTAAGAAGGCAATTCCCAGGCAGCCAGAAAGGGCAGGAGGCCTTAGCAGAGGGAGCAGTACTGTGGGAGGAAAGAGCCCTGAGTGCCCAGGGCATGCTGTGTGGCTGATGAGTACAGGGTATTTGTGCTGGCCAGGTAGGAAGGTACACAGGGACTCATCTGGGAGAGATGTTCGTGCCATGGTATCTGTATTTAAGGTAAATGCATTCAAAATTTCCCTGTAATTCAGCACTTTGAGATGGTCTGGCCTCCTGTAGCCAATTATTCACCAAGCTCTACTGAGTTTTCTTCAAAGTACTTTCATTTATGTCTTTTTTTTAAACTAAGACTTTCTTTTAGCCAGTTATAAGATTGCCACTAACCAGTGAGTGCACACTAAGTGGCTTCAGACATGTCTGATTCTTTGTGACCCAATGGACTCTAGTCTATCATGCTCCTCTGTCCATGGGATTCTCCCTCCAGGCAAGAATACTGGAGTGGGTTGCTGTGCCCTCCTCCAGGAGATCTTCCCAACAAAGGGACTGAACTCATGTCTCTTACACCTTCTGCACTGGCAGGCTTCTTTACCACTAGCACCATCTGGGAAGCCTGCCACTAGACAGTGCCTCTCTTAAATGCCTGTATTCATCTTTCTGTTTCATTAAGGTTGAGAGGAAGATGTAGGATCATACTGGAAATGAGCAGAGGTGGATCCATGTCAGCGAACCTGGAGAACCACCTGCGCCCACATTCAGTGACTCGTCAGTGATGTCTGAGCTTAGCTGAAATAACAGCATCACAGGGAACCTTCTGGAGCCCATGGCCCTCCACTGACCTCAGACACAAAGAAGAACTATGTAGTCCATGGCCCATGATAGGAGATGATCTCCATGTATTAGAAAAGAGGAGGAAGCAAAAATCTCAAGAATTTCCAAATAATTTATTTAACACACATTTCCTGGTGTCAGTGCTTAATCCTCTAAAATCAAGAGGAAGGCTAGAGAAAACAAGTTTCAGTTATACCCCCAGAGACTGGCTTAAGTGCTAAAGACACAAGCTTAAGTATTCTAAGGCGGGGGTATTGAGTACACTCGGAACATAGAAGGAGACAGCCTGACTGCCTTCAGGGAAAAGATGCTGGCACTGGATCTTGGAGATAAAGAATTCTGCAGGCAGAGTAGAGAAGGATGGACACTGATACACCTAAGAAGAGTAGGAGAAATAGAGAAGCAAGAATGAAAATGTATTTTTATTAATTATATCTGTTTCCTGGGGCTTCAATAACAAGCACCACAAACTGGGTAGCTTAAACAGAAATTAATTCTGTCATAGTTCTGGAGGCTAGAAGTCCAAGATCAAGGTGTCAGCAGGATTCTTTCTTTTAAAGTCTATGCCGGGGAATCTTTCATACCTTTCATCACCCTGATCTCTGCCTTTCTGTTCACATGGAATACCCCCCCATGTTCTTGCCTGCCATGTGCCCAAATTTCCCAATTTGATGAAGACACCAGTCATATGGATCAAGAATCACCCTGATGACTTCATCTTAACTAACTACATCTGCAATGAGCCTATTTCCAAATAAGGTCTCATTCTGAGGTTCCTGGAAGTTAAGGTTTCAACATGAAACTTTTGGAGAGATTCAGTTCAACCCACAACAGTGATGCTGGATATCGGTTATAACCAGAGCACAGCATGCATGGAACTGAACAGTTAGCAGTGCTTTTCTGGGATTAGAATCCTTTCAACCACTTCAACCACACCCTTCTTGAAGGCCACACTCCTTCCAACAGAATCTTTTCAGCTCCGGGCTGGGAAGTGTTCTCCCTTTAGCCTCCAGGCACTGTTTTGGTGGCAGGACTTTTCCTCCAGATTACCCACAAGCCAGGCATCTTCTTCCTTGATTATCTTATATTAATCCTTCTAGCTTGACATTCTTAACAGATTTTGTTTCCTCTTGGAAACAACTCTAGGTGCAGATGGCTGGATGGGGCCTCAGGTTAAGTGTCCATATTCTTGTCCAGAGAATAAAATATTTCACCCTAAACCATAATTGCCAACTTGCGTGAGTGCCAAGTTGCTTCAGAAGTGGCTGACTCTTTGTGACCTTATGGACTGAAGCCAACCAGCATCTTTGTCCATGGGATTCTCCAGGCAAGAATACTGGAGTGGTTGCCATGCCCTCGTCCAGGAGATCTTCCTGACATAGGGATCAAACCTGTGTCTTTTGTGTCTCCTGCATTGACAGGCAGGTTCTTTACCACTAGTGAAATCTAGGAAACCCAGTTGCCAACTTACTTGACCCTGTTATATGAGCCTATAAACTCTCTGGCAGTGGGGACCAGCTTTCATTTATCAGTTGGTTTTCTAGTGCCTGACCCAGTGCATGGCATGTAATAGGTACTCAATAAATGTTTATAGAATGTACAGCAGAAGAGTGAAAATTAAGCTGGTCTTTGAAAGATAAAAGCCTAAATTCTGGATTTATTCTTCCAAGTAACCCTCATAAAACCTGTTCACCTGCTATAAAGCCCCAAATTAGTATGAGACATGGTGAGGATGGAGAGACTCTCCACAGCCTACCCTGAATTTTCATACCTCAAAATACACTCCCATCATTTGGGAGGGAAATGTTCAATTGTGCTCAAAACCATTATAAATGCAGTTTATCAGAAGAGAAATGCACTTTATTGGACAGAATGCTGAATAATTTTTGAGAGGTAGTGAAGGATTTTTCAACTTTTTGATCTTACACAGTAAGTTATTTCTCTTGTTAATGTGTATTTAAGACTTACTGGAAATACTAGTGAGCTGAAGAATGATGTCTGGCAACAAGCATATTTCTGAAATTGGATTGGTTTTCACTACTATATTTTCTGAAATATGCTTTCACTAATATTTATAAAAGAAATTGCCAGTTCACACAAAGGTTGTTTTAATAAAAGTCAATGGGAAAAAAAATGTACACTATCTTCCATTTATCACTTCTATAATACATATCATCAACTATCTGAGAATGGGTGACATTTTGTCAATGGAACACTACCCTTCTCCCTGCTCAGGGTCTTTTATTATCCATATTCTGCATTATTTGTCTAGACTAGTACACAGTGCTCATTCTCCAGATTAACACCCTTACTTTTCTCATTCATACCAAAATCAGTTTACCCAGAACATACTCAGCTCCAGCTAAAGTGGCAGTTTCCATATTTGTGTTCCATGTCACCAACACTTGAATCCAGCCCAAACTGTGCAACAATCCCCACCCATAAATCCATGGTGGGTAAACATAATCTCGAGATAATCCCATTTCAGGAAGGTCACGTACACAGTGAGCCATGCTAAGCCTGAATCTCATGCTTGCTTGTGGGAAGTTTGTGAAAGAGGTCTGTCTATGGAATAGCAATTTTCAGAGCTAGAAACTCTAAATATTCAAGCATGGTTCAGTTTCCTCTATGCTCTCTTCAACCAAATGGAAGGGCTGAGTCAAAAACAGGTACAGAATTATACGAAGCAATAAGAAGGTCACTTTAAGTCCACTGAAATAGCTGAAATACTTTCCCAAATGTTTCTGGACTGGAGAATCCAGAAACAGGCTCTGCCAGACTCCTCTCCATGTACTTGTCAGCTGCATCTGTACTTCAAAGAGAATGGCACCATCGTGTTTCTGAACATAGGAAAAGTCACTCATGAAACTTTTCTCTTTTAGATGTCATTGCATGGCAGCATGTTCTGGAGTCCCATGAACCTGGATGAAAAACGGAAGTAAGAAGGGGACATATTCCTAAACTCTTTCTTCTTTCAATCAAGGAAGTGTCGTTAAATCAAAATGAATAGGCAGAAGCTCGGCAGGCCCATTTGACTGTGAACTCACATAGGTGAAGCATAGTGGATTCCATGGGGAAAAATATTATTCTTCATCTGAAAGATTGAATCAAAACGCTTGTATATCTTCAAACTGTAGAACTGATTAATATTAGCTTTTCCTCATTAAAACTGTATCCACTGAACTGATTTTTAAAATGTCCAGCTTCTCTGGTAGCTCAGTTGGTAAAGAAGCTGCCTGCAATGCAGGAGACCTGGGTTCAATCCCTGGGTTGAGAAGATCCCCTGGAAAAGGGAATGGCAACCCACCCAGTGTTCTTACCTGGAGAATTTCATGGACAGAGGAGTCTGGCAGGCTACAGTTGATGGGGTTGCAGTGTTGGACACAAATCAGCGACTAACACTTCCACTTCCACTTTTTCCCCCTTAAAACTGCATCCACTGAACTGATTTTTAAAATGTCAAGTGCATGTTTAACAATCGCCACATAGAATTTTTCTGTACCCTTTTAATAAATTGTGAAATACATTTTCTGATACTGCCTTATTTATAGAACTATACCCAAATTTATCCAGAACTCGTTTCCAGGAAAAGATTTTCTTCCTAGTTACTTGATTAAACTTAAGCATTTAATTGAACGTGTTTTACTTATTAGCAGTATTTAACCACATAACCTCTTTTTTTTTTTTAAGTGACATTTAGGTTCTATAGTCAAATACATTTGAGAAATCCTGGGATAAATACAGTTAATCTTGATGCAAATGAGAACAGCTCTGCATTTTCTGATATAGTGAGAAGGTCCACTGGAAAGCACAAGTCTCCCCCAAATTAACTGACAAATAGAACCTTTTTCATTGCCACAGCATTTTCCTTGTTTGGAGTTATGTGAGATGTTCTTGGGGAAGTTAGATATAACGAGCTTATTTCTCTCTTTGCATTGGCTACTATAAAGCTCACAGAACTGCTATGGTCAACATCAAGATTATAGTGTTCATCTCTCAGTGATGCTGGGAAGGATTGTCCTGCAGTGGGAAAAGCGATGATGATGCCATGTACATTTAGGAAGCCTTGGTGTGTACAACGTCTACACTAAAGATTTCTTTGAAACTATGAAGTTGCAAACATAACATCATGCACACTATATCCATTCAAAGACTAGTGGTCTTTAGACACCTTTCATCCCATTTTCAACCTGTCTTTGAGCTGGTATGCGTGTGTGCGTGCTCATTTGCTTGCATGCATGCTCAATTGTGTTCTGATTCTTTACAGCCCCTTGGACTGCAGCAAGCCAGGGTCCTCTCTCCATGGAATTTTCTAGGTAAGAATACTGGGGTGGGTTGCCATTTCCTCCTCCACAGGATCTTCCCGATGGAGGGATCAAACCTCCGTCCCTTGCATATGCACTGGCAGGCAGATTCTTATTATTATTATTTTACCACTGGTGCCACCTGGAAGCCTTCTGTTCAGTTCAGTTACTCAGTCATGTCGGACTCTTTGCAACCCCATGGACTGAAGCACGCTAAGCTTCCCTGTCATCACCAACAGAAAGGCTTAGTTTGTATAAATATTTACAAAACACTGTAGATGTGTCTCTATTCAAATCTATTTGAAGTCCATATGAGAAAAAATGGGAGTGGCTAAACAGATGATTAAAATATGCAAGATATTCAAGCAACTTTGAAAAGGAAATAGTATTGGAACTATTTCTCCAATTAGATTTTGCCATTTTCTTGAAAATTGGCAGGAGATAAAAACCATGATAATTTTCATTCCAGAAAGAATTCAAGCCTAAATGTATTATTACCTCTATGCATTTGTGTTTACAACACAGACCCTTTAAATTTGTCTAGGTTAAAAACATAGAATTTTATTTTTAGTGTACAATCAACTTAAATGCCACAATTAATTTCACTCATTTGTTCTCTTATCCATTCATTCATTCTGAAGAGCTTCAGCAATGTTTCTCTCCATGGCTTACTCAGTGAAAGCCCAGGACTCCTCAGACTGGTGGTCAGTCCATCAGGAGGATCTCCTTCCTGGTGAGCATCATCTCCAGCCACTTGCCCCCAACACATTCTTGACTGTCTCCACACTGTGCACCTCCATGTCTTTGTGAACACTGGACTCCACACTGTCTTCTCTGTCCATTTGTCTTAAGACAACCACCAACGTCACCTCTTTTCTGAAGATCTCACCCTTTATCCTCCCTTCCTCCAAAAAGAAAATCTCAAGCTCGTTTACCCTCCCTGAGCTTCATCCCTGCGCTTCATCCCTGCCTCTGTGTTTGCATCTGAACGGTAGTAGCACTGCTGACTGACACCATCTTCTCCCTGTTGAAACAAGCCGTCTTTGAAGGCTGAAGCCAAGCTGCCTTTGCATCTCCCTTCTCCATACCAAGCACAGGGCTTCGTGTGTAACAGGTGTACCGTAAATATGATCTCTTAAAACGCTTCTCTTTTTAGTTGTCTTTTTTTTAAGGTACAATTGACTTTAATGATATGACAATATTAGTGTTAGGAGTACAATATGATTTATATTTGTATAATATTGTGAAATATTACCATAATAATTATAATAAAAAAGTGTATTTTTCTTGTAACAAGGACTTTTAAGCTCTTTTAGCCACTTTCAAATATGCAATACAGTACTATTAACTGTAGGACTGTATTTCAAATATGCAGTACATTTACTATTGGGCTTCCCTGGTGACTCACATGGTAAAGAAGCTGCTTGCAATGCAGGAAACCTGGTTCAGAAAGATCTCTTGGTCAGGAAGATCCCTTGGAGAAGGAAATGGCAACCCACTCCAGTAATCTTGCCTGGAGAATCTCATGGAAAAAGGAGCCTGGTGGACTATAGTCCATAGCGTTGCAAAGAGCTGGACACGACTGAAGGGACTTAGCACACACACACTATTAACTGTAGTCACCATGCTGTGGGTCACATCCCTATGACATTTTCATCTTGTAACTGGAATTTTGTACCCATTGGGTAAAATATGCTTTTAAAAGAATTTATTATATTTTCATAATGCTGTGATGAAGTATTCCCAGCCTCTGATGAGAACACATTCACAGTTCAGGCTGCCCTTGTTCAGCCAGGTTCCAGAAATCCCATCATGAGTCCTGTACCAGCAGCATTGCTTCCCAGAGAGGAACTGGCCAGGGCCCCAGGACTAGCTGGAGGAGAAAAGGTCGGTGATGTGGACAAGAGGGACTCTGAAAATTGGCAAGAAGAGGAGGAGCAGCCAGGGAGAGACTGAGAGAGAGAGGATGAAACTGACAGAGTTTCCTTCCCACTCAGTCTGAGATGTGTCGCTGTTTTGTTCAAGACTTTGCAGAACAGAGACAACTATCCAGGAGCTTTGCTTTCCTGGAGACCTGGGGAAGAGCAGGCAGCTTGAGGCGTAAGAGAATCAGGATCCTAAATGGAAGGTTCCCTTTGCAGCCTGCCTTTGATAGCAAGGTAAAACAGATGCTAGCATAAGGACTGAAGAGAGGCTGTCAACCTGCCAGTAATGAAGAACTGAGCACAGTCCAACCCAAGGTTGCAGCTAATGTTACATGTTGTTGCTCATCGGAGCTGATATGATTCTGAGATTTCTGACTTGCCTTCTCTGTGCAGACCACACTGTGGATGTATAAGCTTGTGTTAAAGAATTCAATAGCCAGTGGAAACTGCTGTGTGATGCCAGGAGCTCAAATTCAGTGCTGTAACAACCTAGAAGGGCAGGATGGGGAGGGATGGAGGTTCAAGACAGAGGAGACATATGTATACCTATGCCTGATTCATGTTGCTATATGGCAAAAACCAATACAATATTGTAATTTTCTTCCAATTAAAAATAAATTAAAAATAGAACACAGAGGAAGCAATGTCTCATCCCCACCTAGGAACCACAGAAAACCTCAAGGATGACCTTGCATGGCCAAACACTCTCTACATTTTTCCTGACAGAAGAGTTAATCTGTGCCTATAAAAGACTTGTCAAAAAGCATTTGGAAAACAAAGATGAAGGAGAAGCTTAATTTAAGCCAAGGCTTCCTGCCACAATGAGGTGTGTGGGGGTTGATCAAATAAAGGAATCAGGGCATTCTAATCCTCTTGAGTTGTCCTGGGTGATCCTTATCAAACTTAGGCCTCATGCAAGATTCTGTTTGTGAACACAGGACCAGAGATGCGAAATTGCTGGTCTCTGCAGAATGAGGGAAACTATTTCCTGACTTAGGAAGTACAAGAACTCACATGACACCCTGTGAGGGGGCTAAAAAACAGGAACCTGAAAGCAAACATTTGGAAGATACCTGGCAAGATTAATTTCATGAACCTGCCAGTACAGTTTCACTATTTCCTGTTTCATCAAGAAAATAAAATATATCCATATCCATCAAAGGGAGTTCCTTATAAATTCATAATATGAACTCTTTTGATGGTTATTTGTATGGTAAATATCTTCTTTAACTATGTTGACATTTTTTGGCTTATTGATAGTGTATTTTAAGAAACAGAAGTTTCACTTTTAAAGTATATCAACTTACTTAGGCCAATAAAATGTTAGTGGAAGTAACATGTTGCACTTTTTAGAGAAAGTGTTTAGTAGTTAATGATCTACTCTTCAACAGATCTCTCTCTCCAAGAACATTTATAATCTTTATGAGTCCTTGTAGGTACTCAGGCAAAAATCCTGACTCCCTCTACTTGCTTATCTCACATCTGAAATATCAGCAAATAACTGTGGTTTTCATTTAAAATGTGTCTAGGCTCTAATCCCTTCTTAACATCTCTTCTGCTACATCTCAGCTGCCATCATCGGAGCTAAACTCCTGTCTGTTATTCCCATCTACACCATTGTCCCCTGTTGTAGAGTCACAGTGCAGAAGCCAGAATGAGCCATTCTAAACAAAAATCCAACATCATTCTTCTGTTTCAAGTCTTACAAGGACTTTTCATGTCTTTTGGAACGAAAGGCAAAGTCTTTACAGTTGCTTACAATTCTAAGAAATTCCCTAACCTTTCCTCTCTTCCCCATCTCCTGTTGCTCTCGCCCGTGACTCCAGCCATATTGGCTTTCTTTCTGATCCTCAGGGCACACTTTCACTTTATGACCTGACACAGGGGCCACCTACTCTGTCTTGATCTCCTCGATTCTTTGTGTTGTCACAACAAAGATTTGGAGTGATGGACATTAAAGCCCCCTTGGCGAGTCACAGCTCTCAGGTCTTGGGTAGACCGTGTTATAGCTCTCAGGTCTCAAATGAACCGCGTTATAGCTCTTAAACAAATCAGTATTACAGCTCAGTGTTACAGCTCTATTTTATTTAGGAGATAGCAGGAAAATCCACCTTCGAGGAGTGAGGGCATGTCGATCTAAAGACAGGAGAAGAGTGCCCTAGCGTCCGGGAGAGAGAGAGCTGGCTCTGGCTCCTCTGTTTATATCTTTATCTCTCCCTGGACCTGTCCTGTGTAAATTGGGCCAGCCAGGAGTGTTGTTTGCTTTACCTGAGGTCATCATTCAGGTCCTCAGACCTTCTTTTGTTTCATTTTTGCGGGCTTTTCCCTTCCTTGTCTATTTCCACTGCCATTTTGGACTCTTTTTCCCTGTTCTACCTACCTAACAGACCTATAGCAGCTGTCCCCTCCTCATGGCCTATTTTCTCCATAACACTTACCTCCTTCCAATCCATACCATATGATATGCTGTTCTTGTTTATAACATACACAATTTTATCTTCCCCTTTCATACCTACTCTGCACATACAACCTTATCAATGAAGAAAATTAAAGACTATATGTGTTCTGGTCAAAGAATTCTGTGATAGTGCCAGGTACAGGGCAGGTCCTTGATGGATACTTGTGAAACTCTGAATCTTAAGAGTTAGGCAGATTGACCTCTGAGGTCACTTTCAGTTATGCCATTCCAGAATTTTTAGATGTTGAATTCATGTCAGAAGTTTTCTATTACATGGTTAAATGTAGGGAAACACCCAACAACCAAGGTTGTATTTTGGTATTTATTTAACTGCTTAAAAGTAGCTATCACCATGGTGTCTAAGAAAAAGGTTTCTTGAGCTTTTTTCTTATTTATTAATCAAACAAATGAGTCACTACAAAAGTTGACAAATGAATCACCTGAATCCAAGCGCTTACATTAGTTATGGAAATAAAAGATCTGATTAGAGAAGAAAGTCCAGGATTTGAGGCCCTGGAATTCACAGAAGTAACCATTTTTTAATCTGTGGAAGTAATATGATTTTCTGAAAGCTTTCTTACAAAGTAGAGGACACAAAATATGGAAAATTAAGTGAGTATTTAATGCCTCTATAATGATTTTGTTTGTAAGCTTTCTTGTGAATCCAAGCTCTCTACAAAAACGAAAGCCAGTAGTTAGAAGCTTTACTTGAACAGTCATGCAGCGGCTGCCCACTTGCGATTCACAGTCTTCTCTCAGGCCCTGCAGAGAATGCCTCTAACTATCACTATATTCCCAGTGGCCCAGACTTTTAACTTCATTGATATTTTGTCCTGTTTGCAGTTACATGAATTCAAAAATATCAAACATATTAGGTAAGAATAACCTGAAAGGTAAGAATCAAAAAGGTAAGAATCACCTGAAATTGCTCTACTTTGAGATAATTGCCATAAATATTTTTGTGATCTTTTATTGATGCACTTCTTTATAAACTTACACAAATATCTTCATATAATGCCTGTTTTTTTGCTTTTCATCTTGGCTATAGTTTGCTTTTTTTTTTTTTTTAATGGTTTTAACTTACTCTCCTTTCTAATCTCTTCTATCAATATATCCAAATTCTTAGATAAACAATGTTAAGGGCAAAGTGTATTCTCCCATGGGTTTTCCAGGTGGTCATAATGGTAAGAACTTGCCTGCCAATGCAGGAGACATAACAGGCACATGTTGGATCCCTGGGTCGGGAAGATCCCCTGGAGGAGGGCATGGCAACCCACTCCATTTTTGCCTGGAGAATCCTCACGGACAGAGGAGCCTGGTTGGCTATAGTCTATGGGATCACAAAGAATCAGACACAACTAAAGTGACTTAGCATGTATCCTTCTATAACATTTTTCATTCAGTGAATACATAGCATATACAGCTTTTTATTTTCCCTTATTTAAAAAAGGGAAAGAAGCTCAGAATATAACAAGAATCTTCCAAACTCAATAAAGTGACATCGCAACTCAATTTAAAAGTGGGCAAAAATTTAGATCAAATACTCACCAAAGAAGATATTCAGGTGGTAAATAAGCACATGAAAATGATGATAGGTCCCTAAGGAAATATAAAGAAATATAAAGAAATATAAAGAAAATTGACAAGTATTGAAGTGAAGTCGCTCAGTCGTGTCTGACTCTTTGTGACCCCATGAATCACCTGAAATTGCTCTACTTTGAGATAATTGCCATAAATATTTTTGTGATCTTTTATTGATGCACTTCTTTATAAACTTACACAAATATCTTCATATAATGCCTGTTTTTTTGCTTTTCATCTTGGCTATAGTTTGCTTTTTTTTTTTTTTTTAATGGTTTTAACTTACTCTCCTTTCTAATCTCTTCTATCAATATATCCAAATTCTTAGATAAACAATGTTAAGGGCAAAGTGTATTCTCCCATGGGTTTTCCAGGTGGTCATAATGGTAAGAACTTGCCTGCCAATGCAGGAGACATAACAGGCACATGTTGGATCCCTGGGTCGGGAAGATCCCCTGGAGGAGGGCATGGCAACCCACTCCATTTTTGCCTGGAGAATCCTCACGGACAGAGGAGCCTGGTTGGCTATAGTCTATGGGATCACAAAGAATCAGACACAACTAAAGTGACTTAGCATGTATCCTTCTATAACATTTTTCATTCAGTGAATACATAGCATATACAGCTTTTTATTTTCCCTTATTTAAAAAAGGGAAAGAAGCTCAGAATATAACAAGAATCTTCCAAACTCAATAAAGTGACATCGCAACTCAATTTAAAAGTGGGCAAAAATTTAGATCAAATACTCACCAAAGAAGATATTCAGGTGGTAAATAAGCACATGAAAATGATGATAGGTCCCTAAGGAAATATAAAGAAATATAAAGAAATATAAAGAAATATAAAGAAAATTGACAAGTATTGAAGTGAAGTCGCTCAGTCGTGTCTGACTCTTTGTGACCCCATGGGCTGTAGCACGCCAGGCTCCTCCATCCATGGGATTTTCCAGGCAAGAATACTGGAGTGGGTTGCCATTTCCTTCTCCAGGGGATCTTCCCGACCCAGGGATCGAACCTGGGTCTCCTGCATTGTAGGCAGACGCTTTTACCGTCTCAGCCACCAGAAAAGTCCTATAAACCTATTAGAATGGCTAATTTGAAAAGATTAACCTCAACAAGTTCTGATAATTTGGAGTCCCTGGAACTCTAATACACTGCTGGTGAAACTGTAAACTAGTGCTATCGCTTTGAAAAACAATTTAGTATTTTCCTATAAAGTTATATATATATATGCCAACTGTGTGACAAGCCTTCCTCCTTGTAGCTGTTTATCCAAGGAAATGAAAGCATACATCCATATAAAGATGTGCCCATGATCATTCATATCAGCTCTATTTGTAATCATCAAAAATTGGAAGCAAAAGCCCATCCACAAGTAAATGGGTAAACAAACTGAGTTGTAGTCATACAATAGAATACTCAACAATAGAAATAAATGAGCTCTGATAGAAGCTGGGTGAGTCTCAGAATACGATGAGTAAAAGAAGCAAGACTAAGAATAAATATTGTATGATTCCATTCATACAAAATTTCAGAAATTTTGAATTACTCTATGGGGTTTGAATTACTCATGCTCTTCTGAGAATAGGTGGGACTAAGAAAGGGCAGGATAGAGGAATTATGACAAGGATGAGAAAATGTTTTAGGGTGAAGGATGTATACATTATCTTGACTGTGTTATTGGTTTCATGGGTATATACTTATCTTAAAGATTATCAAGTTGTACACTTCAGTTATGTGCAGTTAATTTTTTATATATATCATGACTTAATTAGCATATCAAAGTCAATTAATATAACTCATTGTAATTGTCATAATATTCTAGTTCATGAAAGCTTTTATAGCTTTCTAAGTACTTCCTTACTGATATGTACTTATATTTTCCCAGATTTTTGCCACCACAACCAATGATGATATACATATATATATATATAT
>SJYC01025976.1:0-23370 GCA_006408675.1 Madoqua kirkii
AAAATTAATGGTCTCGTTCTACAAAAATAATTCTTAACATCTCTGATAAATATTCTGTCTTAAAACTTGGAAATTAGCTGTAGGGTAAGAGTGAAATCACTAATGATTTCTGTCACTTTGCATTCTGTTATGAAGTAACACACAGAAAAGTTGAAATAAAGATTAGAAAATGTTACAAGCTCAGAGATGAAAGGAACTGGAAGATGAGAGATTGCACATCTATTAATATTATCAGATTTTAACTTATATTTTTAAAATAAGGGTATAAAATTTATATTTGCACACGGTACTCTTTGCTTGCTAAGTCACTTCAGTCATGTCCGACTCTTTGCGACCCCATAGACAGCAGTCTACCAGGCTCCCCATCCCTGGGATTCTCCAGGCAAGAATACTGGAGTGGGTTGTCATTTCCTTCTCCAATGCATGAGAGTGAAAAGTCAAAGTGAAGTCACTCAGTTGTGTCCAGCTCTTAGCGACCCCATGGACTGCAGCCCACCAGGCTCCTCCATCCATGGGATTCTCCAGGCAAGAGTACTGGAGTGGGCTGCCACCGCCTTCTCCAATAGCAAATAAGTCGTCTATTAAAAATGACTGTGTGTATCCCAGACTTAGGCTTCCCAGGTGGCGCTAGTGGGAAAGAACAAGCCTGCCAATGCAGGAGACACAAGAGACTCCAGCTCAATCCCTGGTTTGGGAAGATACCCTGGAGGAGAGCATGACAACCCACTCCAGTATTCTTGCCTGGTGAATCTGTCGACTGAGGAATCTGGTGGGCTACAGTTCATGCGGTTGCAGAGCTGGACACGACTGAAGCAACTTGAGAGTCCCTTGGACTGCAAGGAGATCCAACCAGTCCATCCTAAAGGAGATCAGTCCTGGGTGTTCATTGGAAGGAATGATGTTGAAGCTGAAACTCCAGTACTTTGGCCACCTCATGCGAAGAGTTGACTCACTGGAAAAGATTCTGATGCTGGGAGGAATTGGGGGCAGGAGGAGAAGGGCATGACAGAGGTGAGATGGCTGGATAGCATCACCGACTATGATAGCATAGCATCACCGATGGACCTGAGTTTGAGTGAACTCCGGGCGTTGGTGATGGACAGGGAGGCCTGGCGTGCTGCAATTCATGGGGTAGCAAAAGAGCTGGACATGACTGATCGACTGAACTGAACTGAACTGAACTGAACTGAAGCAACTTAGCATGCACGCACACACACACACACACACACACACACACACACACATATGCATCCCAGACTTACCAGCCAGGTACAAAATGTGTTTTTTCTTCATATCTTTTTACTTACATGAGTGGCAGTATATTTTTGTTTACTCAGATATATAGAAATTATTTTTTACTCTAACTTCCAGTTTAACAAAGCTTGGGTTATATTAGAGAGAGAGATAAACACTTATTTATGGGATCCTTATTAAGTCTCGTGGGAAGCCTGGAAGTCAAAAGCAAGATCATAAACGTGAGCTCATCACTCTTATGAAGTAGATAAACGTGCTCAGATAAGATGATAAATGTCCTGAGTCCTCACTGTAAACTCAAAGTGAACTATGCGTGAACCCAGGAGGTTTTCACCCCTGCATTGTCTTTTATTTATTTATTTTATTTCTCCAAGATCTGCTTTCCTGGTTGGAGCTAGGTGTCAGCAAGCCAGAGTAATCTATCCCAGAACACTGTGGGTCTTTGAATCAAATTTGAAGTGCCTTTTAGCTGGTTTTTATTATAGTTTTATGGGATTTTACCTGATACACCACTGGATGAGTTTAAAAAATTGTACACACAAGAATCTTTTCGTGTTTAAAAAGTGCTAATTCTTATTGGTGCTGGGTCTCCAGTATTTAAGTTTCCTGAAGATAATTATGGCTTAGCATAGTACCCCGGCTTCAGTGGCCGAGCCTCAACAAGCCCTTCCAGTCACATCTTAGGCTGTATATGCCAAGCTGTGTAATCACACCACAGGGCTCTGCCCTGTCCCTAGAACTGAAAAACTTCCACATACATGTTAGTGAACCATCTTTAGCCTGTGCTGAAAATAGTCTTCCCTGTGCTTCTGTCCCATAGTGCTTCACGGTCCAGCTTCTTCCATCCCGTCTCGATGGGAAATCTGTGGTGGATATGTCTGTTGGTGCCTAGACTGTTTACCATTCTCTGACCAGGAAGGTGGGGATGTACTTGGCTTGTGCACGGTGAACCTGTGAGCAGAGGATGCAGGTCAACTTAGGGGGCTGTTGGGGTTCTACCGGGGAGAGAAGGAGAAGAGAGTGCAATAGTTTAGGGCCAGAAATGATAAGATTGATTGCATGCAGCAAGTGAGGAGAGGTGCCCTTGACCTACCCAGATTCCTTGCAAGCGGGAAAGGGGCAGATGGAAAGGCCATTCGCTGAATCAGGAGGCTAGACTTCTTGAATGGATGTGGTATATTTGTGAATCAGAAGAAGAAGGAATGCCCTGCCACGCAACAGATCCAGTTTTTGATGTTTCAGTTCTGATGAGAGAAGTCAGACTTCTTGGGCTAGCAACCAACACAATGATCTGAACTTGAGAAAGGACATAGGTGTGGTCAGTGTACAGGAAGTAGCTGAAGCCCTCAGGGAGGACACGGAGAGATGAGCCCCTGTGTGGACTTTCCTCAAATACCAAGGCTAGAGCCCATTGGTTACACCTTTTATTTGAGCCTCTAAGAAAGCCACACATTGCCCTCTGCATCTTTTTTTTTTTTTTGCTTTCTTTTGCTATTTTTCAGGGGAGTTGACTAATAATAATTAGTTTATCATTAGCTAATAATTATGTAGAACTCACTGTTCTAAATGTGTATCAATTTATTTAATCCATACAAAACCCCATAAATTAGCCGTGGTTTTTTTAATGCCTGTTTTACACAAGAGGAAATTGAAGTGCAGAGAATGAAGCCTAAGATGACACAAAAAGTGTTCGATTCAGGATTCCAACCTGACCTTCTTGCTCTCCAATCCAGATACCCGGCTACCACATGAATTGCCTCTTCCCGAGTTTCTTCCTGGGTCTCACGGTCCTGCCCTAGGACACCAACCATTACAGGGCTATGGATGGAGGTACGCATGTCACCACAACCCAGCACAATGTGGGCTGGCATTCGCTCCTAAAAGGTTATTCTATTTAAAATGAAAGCAACTAAACAAAAACCAGAACAACAAACACTATATGAATTTCGACTGACTTCCATGCAGATTCATATGCTTTCTTATTCTGATAATTACATCCCAAATTATTTTGCACTTTTATCTCCATGGCTCATTCCTATAAGCTGCCTTTCCCTTGAGAAGAGCCATGTACACTGACTCTTTCCTTTGACCCAGCTGTTGTAGTCTTTTCTTACCTCTCTCTATAGACAAGTTGACCTTTAGAAAAGTATTAAATTTAAAATATATTCCTTAGCCCCTTACTGATACTCAAGTTTTCCCTCTTCTGAGTTTCTATTGCCCTTTGATTTTTCTCTTAAGCTGATTATTTTGATCTATGACAGGCAAAGAGAAATAGATAGATAACAGGTGATAGATTGATAGGTAGATAGATAGAAGATTGATAGATAGATGGATGGATGTACTGTTGAAAGCAACTTGAAAAGAGTCAGAATAAATTTATCTTTCTTTTGTTAGTCTCCAGTAGCTTTTGTCATAGAGAATTATACCAATGATTTCTCACATATAATTGATTGGAAATATCTCAGGAAGGGAGGAGAGAGGACAGTGCAGGGAGCCTTTGGCTTGCAGGGAACCTACGTACAAAAGCTTCAGACTCTGAACCTGGTTAGTTGGGTCAAGTGAACCAGTACAGATCTTTTCAGCCAAACCCAAGTTTTCTCAGTATCTAATGAGTCAGGAATGCACAGCATGACCCTGAGGGCAATTGTATACCTTCTCCACTTTCCAAGCACTTGCTTATCAGTATTTAATGATTTACACTTAGCTGTCATTGGCCTAATCAAGACAAGACGCATCTAGCCTGGTGCACCCAGGCCCGTGACAAAAGAGATGACAGCCCCTGCCTCCATGACTTGGCATACTTCATGTGAGTAATCACATCCCCTTCTCATCCTGTGTTTTTCCCCTCAGATGAATTATGAGATCACTGACACTTCATCAGATATAAGTGTAATTTCTTTATCATCTTCCAAAATACTTAAATCCATTATTAGAATTTAGAACGCCCAGCTAAAAGTTAAATGCCTGTTAATAACTAGATGTTGTGCAACAAAGGAAAAGTAAGAAGAGTACCGAACTAGGTCTCAGAGTTTGCGTGCAAAGTCGAGCATGCAGTGTAAATCCAGGTATTTGGACAGGAGGTGTGAGGACACCTCAGAGGTTGAACTTGTAACATAAAACATGTGCAAGTAAGTGTAAATAGCAAGTAGATTCCTCAATATGTGGAAAGTTGAAAAAAGTTGTATATAAAGTCCAGATATGTATACATATTCTTTAAAGACAGAGACTTAATTGCAGGACATAATTTATAGCTCATGTGTTTTCTCTGTGTAGCTTATAGATGAAGAACCAGTCCCAGGAAGAATAAGGAAGGGAAGATCACATGGGAAGTTAGCATCGCATTTAGAACTTCATCCTGAGTGTCCTGGCCTGTTTAGTGTGAACTGTATCTGTGGGTCTTAGCTGTCTATTTATGACATCTATAAATCAACCCTTCAAAGAATCTGTCTCATAACATTATAAAAACTCTCCCCTCCTCTCCTTTTTAAGAGAAAAACATGCATGTTTTGGCGGGTGTTCTGCTCTAGATTTACAGTTTATAGCAAGTTTACAGGCAGCAATTCTTGGCTTTTGAGAGATCACAGACCTCTGAGTATCTAATGAGATACTGGATCCTCTCCTTAGAAACATAAACATTCACATACACACTCAGCAATTCCTATAATTCCAGGGGACAGACAAGCATTTCAAGAAACTTAGAAAGTTGTCACCTTGTCAATGTTCTAAATGATTACCATGTGCATTGAGCAGAAGAAACTGAGGTGCAATGAAAAAAATTAATGTCTGGAACATAGGAGCAGGGCAAATGAACAAGAAAAAAGTCACTTCAATGCTAAATTGTGTTTCTAAAGGTTGCACCAATTTTGTAAATTAAGAGACGATCATTCGAGTATTTAAAAATTCAATTAAAGCATTCTTGTAATTAGATCCAGCCTTGCAGGATGTTTCTTAGTTACCTGTTTCTAATCTTACAGAAGGAGGATATGTCACTATATTTGCCAAATAAGTCTTACTGGGTTGACAACTGGGATCTCTAATTAGGATGCCTTCCTTCAAATTGCGCTTCCCTAGTGGCTCAGATAATAAAGCATCTACCTGCAGTGTGGGAGACCCGGGTTTGATTCCTGGGTCGGGAAGATGCCCTAGAGAAGGAAATGGCAATCCACTCCAGCACTCTTGCCTGGAAAATCTTCCGTGGATGGAGGAGCCTGATAGACTACAGTCCATGGGGGAGTCTCAAAGAATCGGACCCGACTGAGCGACTTCACTCACTCACTCCTTCAAAGTACAGCATAGTAAACCCGATGGTGTGTGAGTATCTGCTTTTAAACACACGGAAATACAAATGAATGGGTGATCTCCCTGCTTCTTTCTGTGAAATTCTGAGTTTTAAGATGCAGTGGTCATTCTCCCTACTCATGATTTATTTATTTTGTCTTGAAGCTTGGGCCTGCTTGGATGTGTGGCATTTCAGTACTCCCAACTCTTGGCTCATGATATTTTGCTAGGATGAGGGCAAGATTCTTGCTCCACTGAAGGACCATGAAGACACACCTTCTTGTTGAACAACCTGTGGGCTCTCTGTCATTTACCAGGACTCCCTAACCTTCTGGGCCTGGCTTCATTGTTCTATTTTTCTTAGAGGTCTCTCTTCCCATCCTAGAAGCCACAGCAAGGCTTTGCAGGCCTTTCCATAAAGCCTGGGTATGATGTCAACCCTCTTCCCACCAGCTGTTAGAATTGGTGATGTCTCTTAAATTCTCAAAGCCTTTGCCTTTTCTAAAATTATTATAGTATATGCTTACAGGAATATTACAAAGACTAAAAAAAAATAACACACCCAAGCTCCTGACACAGGTCTTTATGTTTCATTTCTGTTGGGGTGTTGGCTCCATTCCACAGCTCTCTCACCATTCAGCTCTAGAACATGGGAGACTACAGGTGATGAGGGTCATTGTGATGAGTCGTGCTCCAGAGTGATACTGAACTCATCTCCCAAGACATGACTGTTGGAAACAGGGTATGTTGATTCATACATAGAGGAAGCAGGCAGCTGGGGTAGGATGGGGATAGTAAATTGCTGATGAGCCCTGAGGGATAAGAGGAGCCTTAGGATATCTATTGGAGAAGGCACTGGCACACCACTCCAGGACTCATGCCTGGAAAATCCCATGGACGGAGGAGCCTGGTGGGCTGCAGTCCATGGGATTGCTAAGAGTCGGACACGACTAAGAGACTTCACTTTCACTTTTCACTTTCCTGCATTGGAGAAGGAAATGGCAACCCACTCCAGCGTTCTTGCCTGGAGAATCCCAGGGATGGGGGAGCCTGGTGGGCTGCCGTCTATGGGGTTGCTCAGAGTCGGACACGACTGAAGCGACTTGGCACTAGCAGTAGGATACTACTGGGGGAGTGCCTTTGAATCGGGAGATGAGTGCAGCCAGTGGATCTGGGTGGGAACATTTCTGTGTGAGCTGCAGGGCATGGGCTCCAAGTGGTGGCTGCTACCATTTGAGCAGACCCATCCCTTTGGGTTAATCGCTTATCTCACATTCCGGAATGCACACAGTGAATTAGCCCATGTGCTTGTTTCTTGTCTGCTCAGGACTGTGACGTGAAGAACTAAGGACGAGGGTCATGTAGATGCTCAGAAGCATCACTTGTTATCCTGATTCTGCCCTTTTATGGAGCCTGTGGGCTGATTTTGGGCTTTGTGTGGTCCCCTCTTTGCCTTTCACTTACCTTGAGCAGCAACTTCCTGCGAGTCTTCTAAAGGTGATTTCATAAGCAGGCCTTGCTCTTCTTTCTCTGCTGCACGTTCTCGCTCTCCAGTGGACATGAGAGCCAACAGGACAACTGAACTCAGCACATCTCAGAAGCACCTCCTGTGGGTGGGACCTGAAGGAAGAAACACAATACAGGTTTCCAGGCATGCTGATGCTGAACTGAAGGAATGAGGCAGACCCCGGTTTGAAAGGCAGGGGTGCTGAGGGGCTGTACAGGTCACTGGGACAGAGACACTAGCAGAGATAGGCCATTGGAACATCCAGCTGGAGAAAATAATGCTTCATTCTCATGCTTATCACCAGGGCTATCTCAGTGTAAGTGTGGCACAGTGCTGCCCCTCATGATGGAGATAAGAGTGTGGCTTAGAAACTGGGGAACCCCAAGGTCCCTGGAGAAGTACCAGGGACAGTTTAGGGGAGAAATGAGTGGTCGTTCCCTACATCAAACTGCACATCTGTTATCTATTTATCTTTCATCAGCTTTCACTTGCAATAGTTTTCTAAAATCACCTAAGCAGCCCCTGATGCCTGGGACCAAGCCAGCTGCCAAGCTGGACAGTGGAGGAGATGAAATCTAGGACCTTATGCTTGCCATCTCTGTGTGTGAGGGTAGTCAGCCAAGCGAATGGAATTTCTGTTAGTTTTCACACGAGTGAAAGTCCTATACCTTGTCTCATTTATGCTGTGAGGCTAAATGAGATGGCTTGAGAGAAGCACCTGGGATCTAACAGAAGCTCTGTAATGTTAACTCTTCCCTTGGTAACTCTGGGCAGACGCAGCATGGTTGGACTGCTTGTGCAGATCAGGTAGGCTTGATCCTGTAGAGCTTCTGGGGTCGTGGGCTTTTAAGCTCACCCTACTCTCTTCTCTTGGAGGTGACTTGTCTCTGTTGGTCAGTCTCACTAGCACTTTTCTAGGATGTGGCCCTGGAATGCTGCCATGACTAGTGCTGGTGGATCTCGTGGTCTTCATAGAAGGATGCTTTGCACAGAGAGGGTCTGCTGGGAGAGCCAGTGCAGAGTGCTGGGCCACGTGTAGGCACTGGGTGCGGAGGCTAGTATGGGCCAACCTGGTGACAAGGGCTATCACCAGAGCACCTCACCCCCCGGCAGTCCAGCTAGATGGTATGGGTCCAGAAATGTCTGTGCGGAGGCCTGTAAACCAGCACGGAAATACTGAAAAGAGGCATTCCTTTGGGATTTCCGGTGCTCTCCTTCTAGCAGACCCGAGAGAGGCTGAGGACTGCCCCAGGGCGTCTGGTATTTAGGGTGTCTGACCCAGGGAGGACCAGAAGAGCAAACGGAGCTGGACATAGCTGACAGATGGGGATTCTGGAGGGCTAAGTCTCTCTCTGAGGTGCTGTTTCTCTGGCTCATGTTAATTTAAATTATTTAATAAGTCAATATCTATTTTATGAGAATTGACGCATTCATCCTAGTTTCTTAATCATCTGACAGTTTTTTTTAAGAAAGCTTACAAAACAAAGAAAATAGGAAACTTTCAGGCCTGTTAATCACAAGAAAAATCTTAAGGGAAATTATTGAATCGTCTAATCGATGATTCTTACTTTCCCATGGAAAAAAAGTACTAGGTATATTGTTAGATAAGCCGAGAAATTCTTGATTCTTCCAGGTCTTGCTTTATTAAGAGAGACCTGAGCTAATAATTGTTTCCCCACTGCTGAGACTCTACACTCAGTGTCCTGATAATTAAGGAATTTTTTGTGGTCCTCACCTTAGGGGCCTTGGGTCCCCTGTTAATGTGAGCTTAAATGTTTCTGCTACATTTACTTCTAAATCTGAATCCCTGTGCTGGTGTCAGAGGTTCATGTGTGTGGATTCAGAGCACAGCACTGAGTCAACTGTAACAATAAATCCATTCATTTATTCAGCTCATCATTACTGGATGGGTCCCGTACTAGAGTCTGAAATAGTTACTGGTAAAGATAAGGCCCTGGTGGGTGTCTGCTTGGTGGCTTTGATGACCTGTAAACAAGCACACAGCCCCCAGATGGATGCACGTTCACACCAGACACTCTCTGTCCTGGACAATGACTAAGGTCTGTGCAAGGGCACAAGAGCAGGTGGAGCATGAGGTCAGACGCATGCTCAGGAGGTTCAGGATGAGCTGGCAGAAAGACGGGTCCTGAGGTTTAGAGAGGATGATGGGGCAGCAAAGGAAGGAGGCATCCAGGGAGGGGGGTGACTTCTGTGGGAGGAAGGAGAAGGCTGGGATGCTCTGGGGGCCTGAATAAGCCTGAAAGGGTGGAGGGAGCAGCAAGGAGGAAGTGGTGTGGGAGGGATCAGGGTTTCCCCACTGGGGCTAAGGGTCAGGAGTTTGGATTTCATTCTGGGTGGGTGGTGTGGGAGACGGTTGAGGAATTTAAATCTAGATAATGATGGTGTGCATTTATCTTCCACATCCTGACCCTGGATGTGGTGCTGACTGGGTTGGAGATGCAACAGGAGCGGCGATGAGGAATCCCATCAGGAGACTACAGAAGTCATCTAAGCCAGATACGGGGGTGGTGGTCACTCCCCCTGGAGCAGGGGCAGTGAGGATGCAAGGGATGGCACTCTCCTCCTTCCCAAGGTCTCATTCTCCTTGTGGCTCACTCAACGTGCATTGGTAATAGTTTGAAATGTTTTCCTTTAGGAATTAAACTGGCATTTTTTACAAACTTAATCATGAACTCATAGGATCCCTCTGAGGGATGATAACCAATGATCCGTAATAAGGATGCACTCTGATGGAGAGCGCTAAGCCATATCCTAATAGGGAAGAGCGGCCCAAGGCCTGATAGAATTACGTGACTCACATAATGACTCATCTACTGCCTATGGAGTACTTACTCTGATGAGACCACGTGAAAAGTCTTCTAGGAGAGTTTTGAGTGAAGCCTGTAGGAAATACAGTGTAGAGGTAGTAACCGCTCTGTGGAAAGAGGTCCCCAGGGAGCTGGTGAGAAGAGAGTATGTCTTTCCTCATCAGGGACCAAGAACGCTGCAGCCACGAGGGCAGTCTCAGGGAGAGGAGGGCAGATGGGAAGCCTCAGAACAGCCCTGGGGCCGGGCAGACAGAGCAGAAGTGAGGGCCCGGGTGAGCCCGCATTCCAGGTCAAGGGGCAGGGAGTGGCTGGCACCCGGGCCAGGTGACGCTCTTGGCGCCTCTCCATTTTTAAGCAGGCTGTGTGCATCTAAGGGACTGGGGTGGGGCAGTTGAGCAAGATTTTTCAGAGTCCTTAAAACCAGGACAGAAAAACTACGTCTTTCAGCCACAGGACACTGAATCCTCATGGCGATAAACAAATAACTGAGTCACATTGATATTTGCATAGGGCTTGAGAGCTATTCACAAAAGCATGTTTGACTCGCTTATCCCATCTGATCCAAACAAGCCCAAATAAGCCTGTTCTTGATGCCCAACTTTTCCATTTGCAGTGAGGAGGGAAAGCCTACGTTGTTTGTGGGACCTGGTGCAAAGTGGAAGTGTGGGTCTCATGTTCTTAAATTACTAAGGATTTCAAGCCGATGACAGCAGAGCATTGAACACAGTGTGGGGCCCTTTTGAGTGCGGGCCATGTGATTACAGGTCCTGTGCTGGAAGCTGGGCGTACAGGAAGCTGGGCGTGGTGCTCAGGCTTCAACCTTCATCCATGAAATGCAAACCTCCTGCTGTTTTCAGTCCTGGTCAGTGGGCTACACCGGGATATTCGTACTGAAAGACGCTGGGTCAGTAAAGGAGAAACAACTGACAATGGATGGCAGCTCAGCAGTGTTCCTATGGGCCAGAGCTCAGATCCTTTATCTGGAACTCCAAAGCCTCTTGCAGGTATAGCAAGTCCTCATATTTGGCTTAATGGTCATGCCACGAGATGCACTCACATTCCCCATATTTATCGAAACTATCATTTTCGGAAATAAGACATAGCCATACCTAACAGAGCACCCCTTCTGTTTCCTCATAAAGTCTCGTCCAATTTTCTAACCAATTGGCAAAAGTAGGGATTTACAAAGTATGGTTTCAAGAGCCAGAATATTCTTACCATGATCTGAATTAATTATGTTGCGATTATGCCTGGATTTACTCAATACTCTGCAACTGACTAGCTGAGTTTATACAATCAACAGTCCATCTAGATTTCAGGAAATGAGCCATCTCAAGTTCAAATAGGGAAATAGAGCTCATGCTCAGAGGCTTCACAGCTCTTTGGGGGGTCTGGGGGAGGATTTCATCTCTGGGTATTTTGCAGATGATGTTAATTTAGTCCTGGTTCCAAAAACAGCATCTTCCCTGAAATGCAGCCCACTGAATGGATTCAGTGGGCCCTCACATCCCTTGTCTAAGTTCATGCTCTTTTCAAAAATCAAATCATACTCTAAACAGAGACATCTGATACCTTCCTTTGAGGATGGAATGGATTTCATATACTTGTCGCTGGTTTCTGAGGCTACAATAAGCTGGCCCCAACTTTTGGGTCACCACACCACTACTCATCCTCTGCCTGCCTCACCTTGGCTCCAGTGGCCCTGGGACATGCCCTCTTGTGTCTGCAATGGCAAATTTTACCAACATCTATTTCCATCTGTGCTGGGATCCTGCCCCATGGCTCAGTCCACCCTCTCTTACGTGTATTTGTGTATCCATCACTCCAGCTTTCTTTTCACTCATTTACCCATACACACAGCCATTCATCAAACATGTGGGAATGTCTTTTTTTATGTGGTTGCAGTGTTTTAGATGTCTAAAAATAGAAGTTTCTTAAGACATATTCTCAAGGGCTCTGGAGACAAATGGCTGAGTGAACCCAGGTCTAACTGTGGGTTGCAGGCTTCCAATAGGAGAAAAAGGCACTGAGACTTAGAAGGGTGGGCTGAGGAAGGGCCCAGACTAAGGGCCCAAGATGACACCTCAAGACAAACAGGAGAAGCTGCCTGCTACTGAGTGTGCAGGGGCTTCTGAGCAGTGGCACTGAAAAGAAAAACCCAAACTCACATTTGAGAGAACCAAGCTGTTCAGCATCCTTGCACCGTGGAGTATGAAGGGTGAGCAGTAAGACCTGCATGGAGAGGTGAGTAGGAAGGGAGCCTGTGAGGTCTTGCATGGGGCACCAAGGTGTTTGAACACGATGCTGACCTTCATGGTGTCTGGGGCAGGGGTGTATGTAGATCCTCTGGGCAGAGGGAGGATGAAATTTTCAAGGATGCTTACCATCATTTGAATAAGACATTGACGTCTGAACAAAGTTAGCACACTATGGAGGTGATGGGAAAATTAGTGTACATTTGAGAAAATAAAGGAGATAAACTCTTCAGGGTTAGGTGATCTCAATGACAGATGGAAATGCAGTTGTCAGGGATGTCCCCTCAGTCTCTGGCTTGACCCATGTGCTCACTGTGGTTCACCTCGCTGAGAGGGGGACATGGGGGTGAAAATGTTTAGAGGGAAACAATGAGTTCTATCTTCTACATGTTGCAATGAATGACTATGCTGATTTCCAGGAGGAAATCCCAAATACATGGTTGCATGTCTGGGTCTGGGGACCAAATAAAGGGCCGATATGAGCCCGGGATGTTGTTGTTGTTTTTCAGTCTCTTAGTCATGTCCGAAACTTTGAGACTCCAGGGACTATAGCCCGCCAGCCTCCTCTGTCCACAGGATTTGCCAGGCAAGAATATTGGAGTGGGTAGCCATTTCCCTGCCCCAGGAGATTTTCCCAACCCAGGGATTGAACCTGTGTCTCCTGCACTGGCAGGCAGATTCTTTACCACTGTGCCACCAGGAAAGCCCTCAGCCCAGGATGACAGAGATATAAATTATATCACCACATGCCTAGCACTGTCTGTAAATTACACAGTGTTAAGCCAGTTAATCCTCATTACAATGTTGAAAGAAATAATCTTTTAAATATGAGGGAACTCTAGCACATGGAGGTTAAATCCCTGTGAAGGTCTGCCAGTTAGAACGAGGTAGAGCTGGAATGGGGGTGCTGGCGGCCTAATTCCAGAGTCTTCAGTCACTTTTCTTTTTTTAACATGCTTTGATGCGGGCCATCTTTAAAGCCTCTATTGATTTTGTTACAACATTGCTTCTATTTCTTTTGCTTTGGTTTTTCTGCCCCGAGGCCTGTGGGATCTTAGCTCCCTGACCAGGGATCAAACTTGAACTCCATATATTGGAAGAGGAAGTCTTAACCACTGGACACCAGGGGAAATCCCTGCAGCCACTTTTAACTGCTAGACTGCACTGCTCTTCAGAGAAGGTCTGCACACACGTGCCCTGCAGGAGGTGCCCAGCACCAAAGCGAGCACCGGAGTGCCTCCGTACCAAAGTCCGCTGACTGTGCAATTCACCTCCTGGGTTTCCTTTCTCTCAGGGATTAGAGTTCCGCGGGACCAGTCACACTAAAATGCTGTATCTAATGCTTTGTATATTTTGTTTAATTTTATGGTTGTTTAAAATCAAATGGTTAATCCAGCCCCAGTTACAGAGTGAGTGAATCAACGAACACAGTTAGTGAGAAGAAATGAGATCCTCTTGCACACCTAGCTCTCTGTCCTATTCAAAGTGACTCTCTCCGTGTGGTCCAACATGCTTCCATCTCCAGGTTAATTTATGGATAAAGTGCAGGTTGAGTTGTGGGTGGGAAGCCCACTGAGGTACTGGAGCCAAGAAGGGATGACAAAGGTAGAAAATGTACACACATCCGTCTATAAATTTTACAAACAGTTTTGTCAACTTTTACAAAAAAAGAGACTGCTGTGTTCTGCTGGTATACTTACACAGTAGCTTGGAAAGTACCTCCATACCAAAGTCTGTTGACTGTGGAATTCACCTCCTGGGTTTCTTTTCTCTCAGGGATTAGAGTTCTGTGGTGCCTGTCACACTAAAATGCTGTATCTAATGCTTTGTATGTTTTGTTTAATTTTATGGTTGTTTAAACTGCTGCTGCTGCTGCTAAGTTGCTTCAGTCGTGTCCGACTCTGTGTGACCCCATAGACAGCAGCCTACCAGGCTCCCTAGTCCCTGGGATTCTCCAGGCAAGAATACTGGAGTGGGTTGCCATTTCCTTCTCCAATGCATGAAAGTGAAAACTGAAAGTGAAGTCGCTCAGTTGTGTCCAACTGCTAGCGACCCGATGGACTGCAGCCTCCCAGGCTCCTCCGTCCATGGGATTTTCCAGGCAAGAGTACTGGAGTGGGTTGCCATTGCCTTCTCCCTGGTTGTTTAAAACCAAATGGTTAATCCAGCACCAGTGACTCAGTCATAGTTGGAAGCAGAAAAGTTAGAATTTTAATCTAGAATTCTACATGAAGTGTAAGCGAATGTTACATAGTAAACATAACCATTCTTATTGTCTATATAAAAGTGAAAATATATAATTAGAACCCAGGATTCAACATTATGTAAACAGGTAAATATTGTACAAACAGAAGTTTAAAAAAAAATTCAGATGAGCTTTGTCATTAAATAAATGGATAATGTTTTGCCCAAAGAGAAAGAGAGAGAGAGGGGCGGGGTGGGGGCAGACCCATGATTTAGAGCCGTGCACTTACAGCCGTGAGGCTTGGGGAGGCCAGGATCTAGTGGCAGGGTGATCTGGGGAAAGTCACTTCATTTTTCTGAGCCTCAGTTTCTTTGTAAAATGAAGCAAACTATACGTGTCTGCAGAATTGAGAGCGGATCCAAACTTCCTAAGGCTGTAAACAAAGATCCTGCCATGAAAGAACCTGCTGTATAACTATATGGTAGGCAGTTTTACTCTTATTTTCAAAAGAGTTAGGAGGAGAAACCAGGACTATGAAGCAGCAGCGACAAAGGTGACCACACCCTGAAAATTATGCAATGTGGGGATAGAGAAGATTACTCATCAAATCAAGAGCACTGGGGCCAAGTGCCTGCAGGGTGACCGAACTGAGCAGAATCTCAGGCAAATCTGAGACCAGGGCCTGGCGGTGGGAGGTCAATGGCATTTTTCAGGGTGGAGGTTGTTAGGCGACCTTGACCGTTTATGCTTTACTCCTCTGCAGGTCTTCATAGCACTCTGACCCATCAGAAACCTGTGAAGTCTCGCAGGTTCCTTTATCTCAATTTTTCCCCTTTAACATTTTCTCCAGTGGGCTTTCCCTCATGACTCAGATGGTAAAGAGTCTGCCTGCAATACAGGAGACTTGGGTTCAATCCCTGGGTTGGGAAGATCCCTGGAGGAAGGCATGGCAACCCACTCCAGTATTCTTGCCTGAAGAGTCCCCATGGAGAGAGGAGCCTGGCAGGGTCTTCTGAGTCCATTAGGGTCACAAAGAGTCAGACACGACTGAGTGACCAAGCACAGTTGGGTGGCAGAAGACAAGAGAAATCCACATTAATCCTTTGAAAAAAAATTATTCTAGAAGTTAAACTGGAAGGACCTCAGCCACAACAACTGCTATGATGTGCTATCATGTGAGCAAATATCCTGATGAGTATTTATGGTAATGTGCACACTGGTTTTGTTACTGCTACAGACAGGAGGGTATTGAGTCAGACACGACTGAGTGACCAAGCACAGTTGGGTGGCAGAAGACAAGAGAAATCCACATTAATCCTTTGAAAAAAAATTATTCTAGAAGTTAAACTGGAAGGACCTCAGCCACAACAACTGCTATGATGTGCTATCATGTGAGCAAATATCCTGATGAGTATTTATGGTAATGTGCACACTGGTTTTGTTACTGCTACAGACAGGAGGGTATCCTTCGTCCCCTAACACTCCTAGCCCTCCTATCCTTCTGCCTAAGATAGAACTTCAGTTGTAAGCCCAACAAAAATTTATTCCTCATGAATTCTCTTCCAATTGATTTGGAGTCCAGCAGGGGTCCTGTGATTCAAAGTCAAAGAACTTCTGGTCCAAAGTGGCCAGTGGTGGAGGGTATAGAATGTTTTATTCAAAGGATTGGGACTGCAGCCACAAAATTAAAAGATGCTTGCTCCTTGAAAGGAAAGCTATGATGAACCTAGGGAGTGTGTTAAAAAACAGAGACATTACTTTGCTGACAAAGGTCCATATAGTCAAAGCTATGGTTTTTCCCGCAGTCATGTGTGGATGTAAGAATTGGACCGTAAAGAAGGCTGAGTGCCAAAGAACTGATGCTTTCAAACTCTGGTGCTGGAGAAGACTCTTGAGAGTCTCTTGGACAACAAGGAGATAAAACCAATCAATCCTAAAGGAAATCAACCCTGAATATTTATTGTAAGGACTGATGCTGAACCTCCAATACTTTGGCCACCTGATGTGAAGAGCCAGCTCACTGGAAAAGACCTTGATGCTGGGAAAGATAGAGAGCAAAAGGGGAAGAGGGTGATAGAGGATGAAATAGTTGGGTCCAATCACTAACTCAATGGACATGAGTTTGAGCAAACTCCAGGAAATGGTGAAGGACAGGGAAGCCTGGCATGCTGTAGTCCACTGGGTCGCAAATAGTTGGACATAACTTAGTGACAGAACAACAATTCAAAGTCCTGGCTAAGAGTGTGCTCAGAGTCACAAGGTAGGACCAAAACTCATGGCCTTTCGAATTCTGTGCTTCCCCTTCTCCTGAATTCCACCACCTTCTCAGATGCAAACTTTAGGAATGGTTATGGTTGTTGTCTCTTCCTGAAGAGATTAAAAATGAAATAGAATTAAATTAAAATTTTTTTTTTTTTTTGAGAATTTTGAGTGAATTTGGTCACAGTTGAAATTTGGCTTTGCGTTAAAATGATGACTGGAAATACCTCATTGAATCAGTGTCACAAATATAGGTAGCATGTTGCCCAATATCCTAATAAAAATCGCTCTCAGAAATGTTCGTGTTAGCAAGGAAATCACAAGGCAAAACAAAACTTCTGGCATACATATATTGCAAAACTTCAGGGTAGTTCGTGAAGGCAAAAGTTGACAGATGGAGTGTCAACTGACCATGTCATGTTGCATGTAACCATGAAGGAAAGAAAATTAAGGAAAACAGACAAGCAGACAGATGGGAGTAAGTCAACAGGCAAAATCTACACAGTGGAAAACAGAATTCCTCCCAGGACAATCAGTGCCCATCTGGAATATTTATTCAGAGTGGCAACAGTCACTGGAAATATCTTAGATGTTATGAGAACGCAAGTGAAGTTATGAGGCTTTGCTTTGAAAAGTAACATAATGGATTTCAAGACATAGAGGAGGGGCATTAACATATTTACCAGCAAATATTGAATATCTCTGATACTATCTTAGTTTTCCCTTGATAGAATAAATATTTGCTCTTGATGGAGAGCACAGGACAGAGAGCTCTGACAACTAGAGGATTATGTGGGAATCTAGACCCACCCTCAGAAACCACGCAGCCTCAGTCTGCAGGCACCACATCTGATTTGCGCAAGAACAGAGGAGATGCAAGAGGAAGAATGGTGAGGAATTCCTGAGCCCCTTGAGGAAGCTCTCAGAATACCAGGGTCAGAAACTCTACCAAGAAATGAAATAATAACAGCGTAACCCAGGGTTTTTGCTGACCCTTTCAGGAGAGGATTTATCCCCATCCTGTGAGAGGACTGTAAGAAGATAAAAGTGCATCATCAATGAATAGAAAGTGAGTTCTGCTCACATTCCTCACTAGTGAGATAGACACACACACACATGCAAGGTCACTGGGAGAAGCATCAGAAAGAGCAAGAGAAGGTGCCAACAGGGGTGCTCAACCCCACAGCACTGCCGATTAGCCCTGATGATGGGGAACATCAGCAACAGGGGAGATGCCACTGGCTCCAGGATTCTGCCTGGACCCCAAGGTTTGGCTCTTGTACTTCACAGTGCTTATGTCAATTGTAACATTCGCCAAACTGGAACGAAATCATTCACTGGGGCTTAATGAATTCTGTTGGGATGGGAATTTGGCTTGTTGTTTTCAGTTGCTAAGTCATGGCCAACTCTTCGGGACACCATGGAATATAGTGCATCTGTCTCCTCTGTCCTCCTTTGTCTTCCACTCCTGGAGTCTGCTAAAATTCATGTTCATTGTGTCAATGATGCTATCTAATGAGGCTTACTACTTTTCAAAAATTTTCAGTGCTTAGCAAAGAACTATGTACAGACCAGATGCTGTGGAATTAAAGAACAATATTATATCTGTGTTTATGTCTTACTCCCTTTTGCTTCATCCATCTATATCCCATCAGCCTTGGAAGTGTTAGTACTCAGCACCCAGGCATCCTAAATCAACACTGCTGTTGCATCTCATCACCGTTCACTGTGGTTGTGTCTGTTCCATGCACTGATTCCTGAGCTGCCTGAAGACTGGCAGGCTTCTTATTGTCTTTGTATCCTGGTGCACAGTCCACAGTGATGTAAAGGTCAGATATTTAGCAAACAAGGAAAGCTGGAGCTACAGAGCTCAGGAAATGAGCTCTATTATGATATGAGAAACGTGGGATAAGCCACTAGCATACACAAAAAGACATAGATAGGAGCATGGTTTGGCAGGTGTTGACTGTCTATCCAAGATCATTATCACTCTGGTTCTCAGAATAGTATCCATAGACCGAAGCATCACCTGAGAACTTGCAAGTTAAAAATGCAAGTTCTCATACTCTATTCCAGACCTACTGAATCAGAAACTCTGGGGCAGGACTCAGCCATCTGTGTTTTAACAAGCCCTCAAGTGAGTCTGATGTTTTCTCAAGCTCAAGAATCACTGATTGAAGGGATCCTGCAACAAGCATTCATTTATTCCACTGATATTTGTTTACAGTCCAATAAATGCTAGTTCATACAGAAAGATTTTATTGTCACCAAGGGTTCTATAATCACATGGCACAGAAAGTCATGGATTGAAATAATTAATCTTAAATAAAACAATGCTTTCTAAGCCTTGGGTGGTTAGAGAAGACAAAATGAAAGGCACTGATTTGGGTTTGCCCTGGCAGACATTTGGGAATACATTTTGATATTTATGAAGTTTAACTTTTTCTTACTAGCTGCAAAATTTCTTTTCCAAGATTATAGATATTCTTGGCATAATGGACCATATCTCATTTATATATCTGTGTTCTCGGCTTTGAACACAAAATTAGTCAAAGAGCAGAATAAATCAAGTTTAGGTGAATGCACGAATATATGCATAAATGAATGAAAGATCGAATGAATTAATCAATAATGAACAAATGACCCCTGTCAGAAAGTGGAAAGTAATAAAAGGGAAACCAAGCCTGAGTTTAGTCCAAAATATAAAAAACATAAAGAGTGCAGTGTGACCCCAAAAGAAGACGTATGTTTGTCACAAGTAGAAAATAAGAACAGAAAACTAACCAGGGACAAGATTATCAAGGGATTGGAATATGTAACCAAGGAATCTGGACGTTTTTTTAGTTCCAGAGGAGTACTTTAAGCTTATTTTGGATGGTTATGGGGCTTCCCAGGTGGCACTGGTGGTAGAGAATCTGCCTGCCAATGCAGGAGAGAAACGGGTTCAATCTTTAGGTTAGGGCTTGAGCCTTAAGTCAGGAAGATCCCCTAAAGCAGGAAGTGACAATCCACTCCAGTATTCTTGCTTGGCAAATTCCATGGACAGAGGTGCCTGGAGGGCTACAGTCCATGGGGTTGCAAAGAGTCGAACATGACTGAGTGACTGAGCCCCCACCCCTAACCGCCCCTCCCCCACACACAGATGGCTATGACCTAGTTAAATATGTATTTTATTCAACTGGTAAAAATTCACAACTTGAGTTAGTGAAACATTTCTCCATAGAACATGGGTGTGTGAGGGCCTGTGGGGTCTGAGGAGCTAGAGGCAATCTGTTACATAATGGAATTGGGTCTGTGTGACCCAAGCAGTCTGACTCTAACACAGTTGCTGAAATTTACAAAACTCATGCAGCACAATCTCTGGAGAGGCTGAGAGCTCCAAGAGAAGGTGTGAAGATGCGAAATGGCAAAATGACAGAATAACTGTCCAGGATGTACACGGTCACACCCTGTAAAACGGTCAGGATGCCAATGGTTCTCAGAGACGAAGGGGCTTGAAAAGTTGAGGAGTTTTGAAAGCATGTTAGGGTGGCAATTCTTCGGTGTCCTGCACTGTTAAAACACTGGCAAAATGGTTTGTATTTGTGAAATCTGATTTTGTAACTGAAAATCAGTCAAAATTCATCCAATAGATATCATCATGAATGGTTTTAATACTGGGATCTAAGGAAAAGCCCTAGCATATCCATGTTCACTTTATTTCACCTCTTTCCCCAGCAGTTCTGGCATTTGGGGATTATACTGGATTGTACTGAATATAATTAATAATTAATAATTTAATTACATTTACCTGGAGAGAGGGTGGATGTGTTTTGCGTGTACAAAAAATAAGCCTGCAATCACTGATGCTGAGATTGCTCTTCCACACACGCGGTCAGATGGTTTCCTGCTTCTGTAAAGTTAGATGAGCTAATTCCCCCATGAATTGCTTTGATGGAAGAAATTTAAGAGGCAACGATATATTCTGGGTTCACTGCCTCTCTGCTGCACTAGCAGTGACATACCCACTGACTGGAAAGGGCACACTGCTGTTTTCATCTCTGAATGAGAATGACACGGCATAAACTCCTAGCTGATCTGAGATAGGATGCAGTTAGTGTAAGGGGAAAAAAAACCCGACTGAGATTTGGGAGTTGTTGTACAATTCTATGGCAAAACGTAGCCCTTTTTGACTAATACAATAATCCATTTTTGTGTTTTGAAAGTAGAGGGGATTTTGTTGAAGACATAAAGGGAAACAGTTTGATGAAACAATATTAGAGTTTTGAAGATGAATTCAAAAGAACCAATAGAATACCAATAGAATAAAGAAAGAGACGAGAAAACCAAATCTCAGTGTTTGGGGGTATAAATTTATCAGAAAGAATGTCTAGTGGGAAACTAACTAAATAGTAATATGGCCACAAAAAGCTCAAATGTTAAATATAAGAGAGTTTGCCAGAACCCATATTTCAATATGGAAATTTTAAGACACAGTTGACTCTCATTATTTTTGATAGTTGTGTTCTATGAAGTCTCCATGAACACTGAATTAGGGAATATGAAGCTATTGCTGCTTGGAAAATACAAGATTAATTTCCTGCATGTTTAACAGATTACAATACAACCTTGTTTTATTTGTGTTTCTGTCTAAAGACCCCTTAATGGACATACATTGTGAGTTCACTAGCATTAAACTCCTGAGCAATGGCACTGAAATTATGCATGAATGAGGCTCATCTAACACACGAATCTTCTCCACAAGGCATATCACAGACTCTTGCTCTGGGGCATAGCCTCAACTTGGGGGCCATTTTAAACAAAAAAGTACCAGGGAAAAGCACAAACAATGAAACATGGAGCTAAATAGACTCAGTTATAGTATGAGCTGAAACAAGAACCCAAAGCATCACCTTCAGACAGACTGTCTCTGGTCTCTCAACCTTATGTTGGGAGCTCTGTACTGATGAGGGCTGGGGAGACACAGACAGTGACAGAAGAAGGGCAAGTTCAGCTTCCTGCGTGCTACAGGGCAGGGCTCCGCTCCTTTGCCAGGCTTCTTATCCTAAAACCTGGGTGAGATTTCTCCCCTGAATGCCTTCGACTGGAAGGTCCAATCTCTTTAGGATCTGTGTACTTAGGAAAGGCTGGTGGGAGCCTGCCCACCTTCCCACTGTATGGAGATCCAAGCAGACTAACTCACCTGGAAAGTTAATCGTTTGAAAATGTAGGCGACACTTTTGCCAACAGGCAAAGAGACACCATCAAACTTGCATTTTTGACTTAGAAAACATAACTTCAGGAGTAGAAATCTGTGATGTGCATGCAAAATAACATTTGACCTATAGGAAATGTAAAAGAAATACTGTCCTGAAGCTAAATTTGTAATAACTGTTTTAATAAGCAACTTCTCAGTGAATGGATAACAAACAAAAAGCGAGTCGACTTCACAACACAGCATGATTGAGAGATGTCAACCACTCCCAGGAAGTGTCCTTCCTGTTCTCCATAGAGTCTTTGCAAAGTCTCATCCTCAGTCACCGTAAGTGCATTGAAATAAGCCTATCTGGCCATGTATTTGGAGTTTATTACGACATATATCCTTCCCTGGTGGCTCAGACAGTAAAGAATCTGCCTTCAGTACAGAAGACTTGGCTTTCATCCCTGGGTCGGGATGAAAGAGGAGAAGGGAATGGCAACCCACTCCAGTATTCCTGCCTAGAGAATCCCATGGACAGAGGAGCCTGGCGGGCTACAGTCTGTGGGGTCGCGAAGAGTCAGACAAGACCGAGTGACTGACACATGCAACAACGTGACATATATGGTATTAATGATTTAAAATAAAGAACAACAAATAGGAAAATAAAACCAAATATTAATGGTTTTGTTTGAGAATTAGGATGATTTTTTTTCCAATTAAAAATTCTGAATTCCAATTAATAAAACCTTTGTCTTTATACCAAAAATGTTGGTGAAAAAGACTTGCAGAGGAGCATTCTGGCCTTGAGATCCCCACTGTTTTTTCAACCCTGCATCATTTCTGAAAAATAATTCACGCTATTTAGATCTATGCAGAAAGTTTGGCAAAGTACAGCTTGACACCATGTTTTGAAGGGGATTATGCATTCGTACACAAGAAATACTTACTCTTTTAATGTCTGAAACCTAGTCTCCAGTTACATTAGTAAAAGGGACGCTTTCCTTTCTTGTTCTACCCAACATCTGGCAACTTCTCTGCAGGTAGACAGGGTACAGTGTGAGTAATCAGTAGGCTACAGAGAGTGGCCAGTACTGTTAGTATCAGGTGGAAACGTTAGTTAGCTTTCCGATAAAACATGTGTTAAGAGCTTAGTCTGAAAACCACACCTCAAGGCCAGTGGTGAGGACAGAAGGAGAGGCGTGGAAGGTGGGCAGTTCTGCAGAAGCAGCCCCCACCCAAGGCACTCCTGCACTCTGGTTGGTACCCTATATTCTTTCTTCCTCAAAACCCCTTTACTTGCTTCCTGGTTAAAGATATCCCTGGAGAGAAGTCTACACTGCTTCTCTCTGGTCCCCTGTGACTCCACAGTCTGGCCTGCACATCACTGGGTACACAGTGCCCTGATGTGGGATGACATGAGCGTTTAACATTTCTGAATCCTAAACATTCACTGGGTATCTGTCATGCACGGAGGCACTGAGGTGCTGTGCTTAGCTGCTCAGTTGTGCCTGACTCTCTGAGACCCCATGGCGTGTAGCCCTCCAGGCTCCTCCACCCATGGGGATTCTCCAGGCGAGAATACTGGAGTGGGTTGCCCTGTTCCTCCTCCAAGAATGAGGCACTGT
>SJYC01025977.1:0-16973 GCA_006408675.1 Madoqua kirkii
TTAGGGCTTGAGCCTTAAGTCAGGAAGATCCCCTAAAGCAGGAAGTGACAATCCACTCCAGTATTCTTGCTTGGCAAATTCCATGGACAGAGGTGCCTGGAGGGCTACAGTCCATGGGGTTGCAAAGAGTCGAACATGACTGAGTGACTGAGCCCCCACCCCTAACCGCCCCTCCCCCACACACAGATGGCTATGACCTAGTTAAATATGTATTTTATTCAACTGGTAAAAATTCACAACTTGAGTTAGTGAAACATTTCTCCATAGAACATGGGTGTGTGAGGGCCTGTGGGGTCTGAGGAGCTAGAGGCAATCTGTTACATAATGGAATTGGGTCTGTGTGACCCAAGCAGTCTGACTCTAACACAGTTGCTGAAATTTACAAAACTCATGCAGCACAATCTCTGGAGAGGCTGAGAGCTCCAAGAGAAGGTGTGAAGATGCGAAATGGCAAAATGACAGAATAACTGTCCAGGATGTACACGGTCACACCCTGTAAAACGGTCAGGATGCCAATGGTTCTCAGAGACGAAGGGGCTTGAAAAGTTGAGGAGTTTTGAAAGCATGTTAGGGTGGCAATTCTTCGGTGTCCTGCACTGTTAAAACACTGGCAAAATGGTTTGTATTTGTGAAATCTGATTTTGTAACTGAAAATCAGTCAAAATTCATCCAATAGATATCATCATGAATGGTTTTAATACTGGGATCTAAGGAAAAGCCCCTAGCATATCCATGTTCACTTTATTTCACCTCTTTCCCCAGCAGTTCTGGCATTTGGGGATTATACTGGATTGTACTGAATATAATTAATAATTAATAATTTAATTACATTTACCTGGAGAGAGGGTGGATGTGTTTTGCGTGTACAAAAAATAAGCCTGCAATCACTGATGCTGAGATTGCTCTTCCACACACGCGGTCAGATGGTTTCCTGCTTCTGTAAAGTTAGATGAGCTAATTCCCCCATGAATTGCTTTGATGGAAGAAATTTAAGAGGCAACGATATATTCTGGGTTCACTGCCTCTCTGCTGCACTAGCAGTGACATACCCACTGACTGGAAAGGGCACACTGCTGTTTTCATCTCTGAATGAGAATGACACGGCATAAACTCCTAGCTGATCTGAGATAGGATGCAGTTAGTGTAAGGGGAAAAAAAACCCGACTGAGATTTGGGAGTTGTTGTACAATTCTATGGCAAAACGTAGCCCTTTTTGACTAATACAATAATCCATTTTTGTGTTTTGAAAGTAGAGGGGATTTTGTTGAAGACATAAAGGGAAACAGTTTGATGAAACAATATTAGAGTTTTGAAGATGAATTCAAAAGAACCAATAGAATACCAATAGAATAAAGAAAGAGACGAGAAAACCAAATCTCAGTGTTTGGGGGTATAAATTTATCAGAAAGAATGTCTAGTGGGAAACTAACTAAATAGTAATATGGCCACAAAAAGCTCAAATGTTAAATATAAGAGAGTTTGCCAGAACCCATATTTCAATATGGAAATTTTAAGACACAGTTGACTCTCATTATTTTTGATAGTTGTGTTCTATGAAGTCTCCATGAACACTGAATTAGGGAATATGAAGCTATTGCTGCTTGGAAAATACAAGATTAATTTCCTGCATGTTTAACAGATTACAATACAACCTTGTTTTATTTGTGTTTCTGTCTAAAGACCCCTTAATGGACATACATTGTGAGTTCACTAGCATTAAACTCCTGAGCAATGGCACTGAAATTTATGCATGAATGAGGCTCATCTAACACACGAATCTTCTCCACAAGGCATATCACAGACTCTTGCTCTGGGGCATAGCCTCAACTTGGGGGCCATTTTAAACAAAAAAGTACCAGGGAAAAGCACAAACAATGAAACATGGAGCTAAATAGACTCAGTTATAGTATGAGCTGAAACAAGAACCCAAAGCATCACCTTCAGACAGACTGTCTCTGGTCTCTCAACCTTATGTTGGGAGCTCTGTACTGATGAGGGCTGGGGAGACACAGACAGTGACAGAAGAAGGGCAAGTTCAGCTTCCTGCGTGCTACAGGGCAGGGCTCCGCTCCTTTGCCAGGCTTCTTATCCTAAAACCTGGGTGAGATTTCTCCCCTGAATGCCTTCGACTGGAAGGTCCAATCTCTTTAGGATCTGTGTACTTAGGAAAGGCTGGTGGGAGCCTGCCCACCTTCCCACTGTATGGAGATCCAAGCAGACTAACTCACCTGGAAAGTTAATCGTTTGAAAATGTAGGCGACACTTTTGCCAACAGGCAAAGAGACACCATCAAACTTGCATTTTTGACTTAGAAAACATAACTTCAGGAGTAGAAATCTGTGATGTGCATGCAAAATAACATTTGACCTATAGGAAATGTAAAAGAAATACTGTCCTGAAGCTAAATTTGTAATAACTGTTTTAATAAGCAACTTCTCAGTGAATGGATAACAAACAAAAAGCGAGTCGACTTCACAACACAGCATGATTGAGAGATGTCAACCACTCCCAGGAAGTGTCCTTCCTGTTCTCCATAGAGTCTTTGCAAAGTCTCATCCTCAGTCACCGTAAGTGCATTGAAATAAGCCTATCTGGCCATGTATTTGGAGTTTATTACGACATATATCCTTCCCTGGTGGCTCAGACAGTAAAGAATCTGCCTTCAGTACAGAAGACTTGGCTTTCATCCCTGGGTCGGGATGAAAGAGGAGAAGGGAATGGCAACCCACTCCAGTATTCCTGCCTAGAGAATCCCATGGACAGAGGAGCCTGGCGGGCTACAGTCTGTGGGGTCGCGAAGAGTCAGACAAGACCGAGTGACTGACACATGCAACAACGTGACATATATGGTATTAATGATTTAAAATAAAGAACAACAAATAGGAAAATAAAACCAAATATTAATGGTTTTGTTTGAGAATTAGGATGATTTTTTTTCCAATTAAAAATTCTGAATTCCAATTAATAAAACCTTTGTCTTTATACCAAAAATGTTGGTGAAAAAGACTTGCAGAGGAGCATTCTGGCCTTGAGATCCCCACTGTTTTTTCAACCCTGCATCATTTCTGAAAAATAATTCACGCTATTTAGATCTATGCAGAAAGTTTGGCAAAGTACAGCTTGACACCATGTTTTGAAGGGGATTATGCATTCGTACACAAGAAATACTTACTCTTTTAATGTCTGAAACCTAGTCTCCAGTTACATTAGTAAAAGGGACGCTTTCCTTTCTTGTTCTACCCAACATCTGGCAACTTCTCTGCAGGTAGACAGGGTACAGTGTGAGTAATCAGTAGGCTACAGAGAGTGGCCAGTACTGTTAGTATCAGGTGGAAACGTTAGTTAGCTTTCCGATAAAACATGTGTTAAGAGCTTAGTCTGCAAACCACACCTCAAGGCCAGTGGTGAGGACAGAAGGAGAGGCGTGGAAGGTGGGCAGTTCTGCAGAAGCAGCCCCCACCCAAGGCACTCCTGCACTCTGGTTGGTACCCTATATTCTTTCTTCCTCAAAACCCCTTTACTTGCTTCCTGGTTAAAGATATCCCTGGAGAGAAGTCTACACTGCTTCTCTCTGGTCCCCTGTGACTCCCAGTCTGGCCTGCACATCACTGGGTACACAGTGCCCTGATGTGGGATGACATGAGCGTTTAACATTTCTGAATCCTAAACATTCACTGGGTATCTGTCATGCACGGAGGCACTGAGGTGCTGTGCTTAGCTGCTCAGTTGTGCCTGACTCTCTGAGACCCCATGGCGTGTAGCCCTCCAGGCTCCTCCACCCATGGGGATTCTCCAGGCGAGAATACTGGAGTGGGTTGCCCTGTTCCTCCTCCAAGAATGAGGCACTGTACTCTTATGAAAACTTTGTTAATATTGTCACCATTTTAAAGGAGAGCAAAAGAAGGCTTTCAAAGGTTAAGCAGCTGACCCAAAATTACAGACAGGGCTGTGGACCCTGTCCCCTCTGGTCTGAAGGTTCCTGCAGGAAGGCCTCAGCCCACCAGTGTTTCTCAGTTACTCCTCACTCCAGGCTTACTGCCTGACCGGATGGGGGGTATTTCCTGGGGTGAAGGGGGCCCAAGGTGGCTCTTCCTATGCCAGCTAGTTTCCAAGCACTGTGTGGATTCTTGTGACTTGCAGGGCTGGGGGAAGGAGAGCAGAGCTTCCCCAGAGGGCTAGGCCTGCCCTGGGAATGTGTGTTGCATTCCTCTCAGGCCCTAATGATGCTCACACTGCTGCTCCAAGGCTACTTTGAGAGCCATCAGACTCCCCAACATGCTGGGTGCCCATGATCTTCTGCACTACCATCCAGGTTTATCTAGAGTGGGAGGATGGTCCTGAGTCCAGCTCTGGACACATTGGTATATGTTCAGCAATGACATCTATTCACTCTGGGTGTCGATAACACAGGTCTGTGTGCCCATGCAATTCCCTGTTGTTCAAGGTTTGATCCCATCTCAGTCCTGTCTCTGTGCCACACCAGGATACTGGAATGTAGTTGAGAAATCCAGAAATAAAAGGAAAGTTGGTCTCCTGACGTTTGCCCACCTGCCTGCTCCACCTTCCCTCACCTTTCTGACTTGTGGTCTGATGCTCTGGGGTGGCTGGGCACAGCCTCTATACCCATGCTTCTGTGGGCGCACTTGTTCTGTGTAGGCATTCTCCCTTTCTCCATCCCAAATGTCCTCAGTTCCCCACTCCAGGCCAGCACTTGCAACTTGGGAAAGTCAGTGGAGCTCTTACCTCTGGGCTTTTGATCAGTTTCCATCACCTCATCACTCACAGGCCCTGAAAATAGTAACCTGATTATATCTCTGAATCTTTAGCACAAAAACAATCCTAGTCAGCCTTCTATAAATATTATTGAAGTTATATTTTCTATGGTCCTCATTTAAAATTATTATGAAAAATTAGTGTTTAAACATTTAGTGTTTCTCTCCAAAGGAACTGGCATATGTCCCATCAGTGGACAAAATGTCATGAATGGTATTTTATTCTCACTTTTGCTATACTTATCAGGGATCTGAAGGACACATTCCTTTTTTTATTTCTGAAGTGTCCAATTCAGAAATAGGTGTTAGGCGGTTTCCACTGTCCAGCAGGTTCTCTCTTTTATCCATATGTCATTGCCAACACAGATCAGCAGGTTGTTACTAATAATTACAACTAATGCTGCTCTATTAGAGGTAGCAAAAATTTGTGCTTTACAACATTCTTTTATATTAACTGCCTTATATTATCTTTGTGGTAGTACACCCAGATATCTATGAACACTATGCAGAGTTACAGATTAGAAAACAGAAACAAAGACACCCCAAGAGGATGCAAAAAGGATAAGGGCCCAGCTTCAGACTGAGTCCTTCTATTCCAAACTCAAGGTTGCATTTTATTCACACTCCCTTGGAAGTAAGTGGGCATTAGCATGTGTTTCTAGAAAGAGATCTTGGGGAGGGTAATCTATTAATGGGCTTCCTAGGTAGTGCCAGTGGTAAAGAACCTGCTTGCCAGTACAGGAAACGTAAGAGACATGGGTTCAATTCCTGGGTTAGGAATATCCCCTGGAAGAGGGCATGGCAACCCACTCCAGTATTCTTGCCTAGAGAATCTCACAGACATAAAAGCCTGATGGACTACAGTCCGTAGGGTTGCACAGAGTCAGACACAGCTGAAGTGACGGGACTCACATGCATGCATGTATTAACAGTATAGCTTTGCTTAGAACTTTCTGCAACAGGGCTCTCTATATAAAGCCCAGGCTAGCAAGGAGGCCTCAGAGAGTTTTCTCAAATTCATCATTCCCCAAAATGAGGAAGAATAAGGGCTAACCTCAAAGGTCAAAGCCACCAGGTAATGTGCAAACAACATCAAATCTATCAAATTTCTCCAAAGATAAACTGTTCTTTTTGCTATTTTTCTGCTTCTTCCCTGGCTCTCTGTATATGTTTTCTTCACTGCTGACTTTCCTGGGATGTATAAAACCCTCAATAAATATTTGTTGAGCAAATGAATGGAATTTGAATCATCATATTTCACGGACTCACAAGTATGCCTCAGTCTGTAATCCTATTTCCTGATCCTCGATGGGTGGTTTGCACTTTGTGACAGTAGGCATTGTAAAGACATTTGCAGTTGGGTTCATCAGGTGGTCCGCTGCTCTCTGTAGGCTGAGACGGCTGTAGGAGTCTGAGGGGCAGGTGCTAAGGATGGTGGAGGAGTCCTTTGGCCCTGGCCCTGTTTCCCCATTCCATCATCCCCAGCTGGCAGCACAACATCTTAATGAGAACCGTGACTAGCCCAGCTGTCATGGTGCCTGTGCTAGCCTTGACCAGAGAACGAGACATATCCATAACTGGAATGGGATTAAAGATTATCAGGATGAAACTTTTCTGTGAATGGCTTCTTGAGTTGTACTTGGAAGTGACTGGCAGCTGGACACACAGCTTTGTGGCAGGACAGTCCCAATTTTTCTAACCCCACCCAGTCCTAGACCATTGCCCCGTGAGCTGATAACCAGTTTCTCTTAGAGATACATCTCCTGCATCCTGTGAGCAGTGTAGCTTTAGTTCTGACCTTCCTGCCTTGCCCCTGCCCTGCCCTTCACTTAGGACTTGCTTCTCCTGACCTCTGGTCCCTTGGAGCAGATTCCTGCCCACTCCTGGCCTGGCACATTTTCCCTGGCTGGAACCATAGCTGCCTGAAGTTTTTTTTTTTTTTTTTGCCTATGGCTTCATCCTTGAGAAATTAATTCTGTGCATCTTGGCTAGCTTCCAATTGTTTCCCCCAAGACGCTGCCTTGCCTAACAGGTAGGATCTGTAGATAGACTGTTTCAAAGGAGATAGTAAAGGGAGATTTGTGTCAGGAAACTCTGAGACCAAGTTCTTCAAAGAGTCTTGAAGGGAAAAAAAATCAAAAGAAACAAACATCAAAGCATGATGGCTGAATATATGTTGAGCCAAGTGCCAAAAAGCAAGACGTAACTGGAAGAGTACTCACGTCCAGGCCCCCGCTACACTGTGCATGACTTATCTCCACAGTGATGGTCACATTACTCTGTATCATAACGGTCTATGTATTTGTTGGTACTCCCCCACCCCCCACTGGACGGAGGTTTTCAAAGACAAATTCTCTGTCTTAATTCTTTGTTATATGTATGTCACTTCAACCTAATATATCTGTACCAGTATGTTCCTGGCACACAGCAGATTCTCAAAGAGTGACTGAAGAGAAGGGAGGGCAAAGAAAGAAAAGGGACCAGTGATCACGTTGACTGCTTGGAGTCAACTCTGTCCAGCTGCTCCTCTGTGGGGATAGTGTTTTTCACATCATTACTTACGTATTTCTCTCTGATGAATGAAAATTACTTCCCAAGTAGAGAACATAATTGTTGGAGGAGGAAGTGAGCACTGGGACTAACCTTCTCTTTTTGAGTGTGGGTCTTCAGAGAGACTGGGGCAGCAGAAGGACCACCCACAGCCAGTCACAGGGGCTCTGAGGCTACAGGTGACCATAGGCTCGAAATTCAAATTTATCTCAGGGGCACCACTCACCCCCTCATCCCCCTGCAGGGAATCAAAGAGCCTCCTCTCTCTTGCAACGGGCACTATCTTCACATTTCCGTCCTTGTTCTTTCTGGCTCCGCAGGATCATCACCACAGCGTCATGCAGGGCACGTGGTGCAGGTGCCTGGATAGCATGGAGCACAGCCTGGTTTGAAGGGACAGCTCAGTTCAGTTCAAGGAGACTCTAGTTCCTCTTTTATTTAAAATTAAAGTATAGTTGATTTATGATATTGTATTAGTTTCAGGTGTAAAACAAAGTGATTCAGTTTTGCATACATATCCACTCTTTTTCTTTTGCTTTATAGATTATCACAACTACATTACATTTACAATTATGTATGTTTGTATGTATGTATGTTACAATTATGTATGTTTGTATGTATGTATGTTACAATTATGTGTGTATGTATGTGACAACAATGTACAATTGTGCATTACAATTACACGGAACTATTGAGTGGTATACAGTAGGACTTGCTGTTTATCTATTTTGTATATAGTCGTATCTGTTAATCCCATGTCCTAATCTATCCCTCCTTAATTTTCTCTTTTGGTAACCATAAATTTGTTTTCTATGTCTGTGAGTCTGCTTCTATGTTGCAAATAGGCTTTATATCATTTTTTTAGACTCCACACGTAAGAGATATCATGTGGTATTTGTCTTTCTATGTCTGACTTCACTTGTAATGGTAATCTCTGGGTCCATCCCCATTGCTGCGATGGTATGCGCTGTGTACTGTCGCTTCAGTGGTGTCTGACTCTTATTTACCACAAGGAGGCGCTAGTTCTTATTTCTCCTGAAACTTTGCTTCCCTTTCTCTGCATCCTGCTGATGTAGACGGAATCCAACCTTTCTGCCAGACAACACTTTATGGATGTTCTTTGTGTTCTTCTCTCTTGCTGAAGTCTCAGAATGGCTTTTCAAAAACTCAAATTCCCAGGTTTTGCAGTTGCCCAGGGTCCACTTTGTTTAGATTCAGAAACCCAGTGAGCCTTGCAGGTTGGCCTTGGCCTGCTGCCATGAGTCTCAAAATTTGGAATCTACATTAATTAAAAAAAAAAAAATAGCAGTAGCTAATATCCCCCATAGTATCCAAGGGATTCAAAATTTTGGAGGTGCCCTAGGCTGACATCATTTCAACAATATTCCAATTTGGAAAGTAAACTCACGAAGAAACATATTTGTGCCTGGTTTAGGCCCATTTGTGTCTTACTGTCCAGTGTAAAGATTAATGTACTTTGGTGAAACTTGTTACATTATTTCTGGGAAGTTGGTTTTTTAAATTAAGAACAATTTTCATAATCATCAAATTGACTGAAGTATAACTTATCTCTGATTATTTTTTGAAACCAGTATATTTTCAAAAAGATGTCATTTAATTGAAATCATTGGTTGTCTTTACTTTCTTCTAAACCTGTGTCTCTTAATTTCTTACTGTTTCAGTTTGACTCAATTTGCTATATAGCACTAGAGGTTTTTCCTACCCTAAATTAGTCTCCCTGCCAAAACTGCCTTTTCACCCATGCTGCCTTAACCTCTCCATGGGACCCTCATCCCAACTACATCTCAGTCCCATTCAGTGAGGTTTCTACCATTCAGTGCATCACATGGAATTGAAAGACACAGACAGAATAATCAGCAGACTCTTAGCATGCAAGTGCCAACGCCACTCAGTAATGAAAAGGAAAAGGTGGGTGATACGTGCATGAGTGGATGGGCCTTCAGATATTATACTAAGTAGTTTTAAGCCAATTTCAAAAAGATACATACTGTATTCCATTTATACAGCCTTCTCAAAATAACAAACCTATAGGAACATATTAGATTAGAAAACTGATTAGATTGCCAGGGATGATGGTCTCAGAATAGAGATGTTTCTAAAGAGAAGGCAAGAAAGTCTGTGGAGGAAGAGCTGCTCTGCATCTCAGTTTTGTGTTTTTAAAAAATAGAACCACACTCATGCGTACGCATGTGTGTATACCTGGTGAACACTCGGCAGATTCTATGGATTGTTCCCATGCCAGCTTCATAATGCTGATGTTGCAGTCTGGGTCTGTGAGGTCCTGATGTTGCGGAGGAGGGTACAGAGTACATGGGGCCTCTTGTACACCTTTTCTACAAATTCCTGTGAGTCTATGATTATTTCAAGACAAAAAGGTTGAAAGAAAGCATATTAATATTGCTGTGTTGGCCCATGTTAGAAATGCATTACTAGGGCTGACTGTGTCACACAGCTGTCTCCTCCATCATGGTGGTGGCCAAAACTAAGGAAAGGCTCCAATAGGGGAGGACCTGAATCCGGGTAACTGCTTCTCTCTGAAAAAACGGCACCACTCAGGAAGCTTCCCAAGAAATACTTGAGCAGGTGAGACTCTTCTTAGACTTGTATACAGTTGGCTAAAATTAAAATTCCTCCTAGATATGGCAGAAGGAGATCTTTGCATGGAGGGGCGGTATTAGAATTTTGTATGTGGCAAGAAAGTGAAAATAAGAGGTTCGTTTTTCATGTTGTTGCTTACTCAGGCTAGTGAGATAAATACTAGATAAGTTATACAAATACACCTCTATTTTTGATAACTTATAGAAAGATAGATGATGACCAATTTATTATTTCTTTCAGCAACTGATGATCGGACTGCCTTCTAAATGTCAAACACTGTTCAAAGTGTTGGAGATAGGACAACAGCAAGCAAAAAACCACCTACCAAGACCAGACTTCTCAGTTGTTCTATTCCAATGGGCATGGCAGAGATAAAGAGTAAATAGAGCCAGAACCAAACATATTTAAAAATTTAACTGGGATATACTTGGGACAGGATTTGTAGATGATTTAGGTCTAGGGATTAAAAAATATTCAAAGACATCTCCTTGGTTTTCAACTTGAACAACAGTGGTGCCATTTTATAAGGAACTGGAATTTTACTTAGAGGTAATACCAAGAAGTTCACTTTGTGCACCTAAGACTGGTCATTAATAATTTAAAAATAAATACATCAGTGGTGATTGGAGGTCCTAGATCTTCATGTATTTAACATTTATCAACATGATAACAACATCTATTATTTGTACAGCACTTCAGCCAATATGCAACTGCCCAAAGGGGAAATGTGGGAGCAGTGTAAAACCCAAAGGCAGCATTCGAAAGATTTTCACAGTGTGCATCCCATCCTTCCTCATGACAGCCCTGGAAGGCAGGCATATTATCTTCACATTCCAGACAAGAAAAGAGAGCCTCAAAGAGGGTTTGGTTGCTGCTTTCTATATAATTGGCAAATGCTAATACAACAAAGCATGGGGTCATGAAGGGTCGGACATGACTGAGCGACTGAACTGAACTGAACTGAATACATCAAAGCAAAGTAAGAACAGAATCTTCTCAACCTCTCCAATAGGTGACCACACACTAGAGTGGTAGAGTCCTTGGTCTTGGCCACTCAGAGGTCACTATTATGCACGACGGAGTCTCTACATCAGGGATGGTAGAGATATTCAATCCATCACAAAGTCATTCTGAGGAATTAAGTGTTAATAAGATCAGGTGACTAAATAATAGGATGCATATAAAAGTGTTTATAAACTAAAAAGCACCATAAAATAAAAAGGAATGATTATTTGGGATTTCCCACAAAGAGTAGAGACATTCTCTGAGAGCAGACAGTATTTTTGAATAGTCAATGTGACCATTTCTTCCAAACCCAAAAGCTTTTTTTGATTTTCTTTTCATGGGAAAACCACATAACCTTTCCAAAACAACTCTGAAACATCCTGAAACATTTCAGTTATACAATTGTGAACCATGCACAGGAAAGATTTGGTCACACGCTCTATTGATGCTATGAGCTGATTCTAGAGGCATATCATAAACTCATGCACTCACGCCAGGCTACCCCCATTTAACCTTCTGAAATTTCACAGCCTTCTCAGGAAGCCACCAAGGAGTTTCCTTTGGGAAGACTTGCCCTTTCAAAATGCTCTTTCCAAGAACAAATGGTCTGCACTAACTGGAATCCTACCTGTGATCACATGAGAGTCATGTGATCATGTGAGAGTCATGTGATCATGACTGCCATACCTCTCCTCCCAGAAATGAAATCCATGCTATTGAACCTGTCATCAGACTCACTTCAGTTCAGTTCACTTTAGTTCATTCATTTAGTTGTTTCCAACTCTTTGTGACCCTATGAATTGCAGCACGCCAGGCCTCCCTGTCCATCACTGACTCCCGGAGTTCACCCAAACCCATGTCCATCGAGTTGGTGATGCCTTCAGCCGTCTCATCCTCTGTCATCTCCTTCTCCTCCTGCCTCCAATCCCTCCCAGCATCAGAGCCTTTTCCAATGAGTCAACTCTTCACATGAGGTGGCCAAAGTACTGGAGTTTCAGCTTCAGCATCATTCCCTCCAAAGAAATCCCAGGGCTGATCTCCTTCAGAATGGACTGGTTGGATCTCCTTGCAGTCCAAGGGACTCTCAAGAGTCTTCTTCAACACCACAGTTCAAAAGCATCAATTCTTAGGCACTCAGCTTTCTTCATTTAATCTTACATAAATTTAGAAAAAGCCAGCAGAAGACCCAGACAACAAGTGGGTGGACTGCACAGGTGGTAGGGAAATGATAACCAATTGTCTTGTTTTGCTTTCCAATTAATGACACTCTGAACTTGAAACTTTGGGAATATACCCATTCCTACTCCTGGTATTCCCTGAACTTCCTTTTAACTTTGCAATCTCTGGCATGAGCATGCTGGTCAAAAAGTCTGTGATAGACCATTCATGCCAGAAAAAATAAGGAAAAGAAGAGGTTGGCTGCATAGGCATTGGAGTTTCTAAGTTCTTTTATTGTGACAGTACCAAGCTAGAGTTAGATTAGCAATAATTATCTCAGGATGGAGATGGTAGCTTCTACCTTACAAGTTTTCTGTGAAAGCTAAATAAGGAAAGAAAAATGAAGAAGTCATCACAGTGGCCTGCATAGTGTAGGCACTAAGGGGGAATTAATATTATTCTTTGTTATTGCCACATTTATTGCTGATGTTTTCTGGGAGGCTCAAACTCTTTTTTCCTATTTCCCTAATTTTAGCTACATCAAACATTACATGGGAAATGAGTACAGAAACTAGATAGAACAAAATCTTAGTCCATAGTAAAACTTCTTAAGAGCCAGGCCAATGCACCTCATGTTAATTTCATATTTATTTATAACCCGCATTCTTGCTTCACTGGCTTCATGGATTTCTTATTTGGAAGCAGAGATGCTGGATGAGCCTTAATTTCATAGGAAAATACTTGATTCCAAACAGCTCCAATGGCAACCTTGTCTTTTTTAAAGACAGATTTTAAATAATAATGTAATTTTTATAATGTAATTCCCAGCAGAAAACAAGGAAGTTTTACATATGAACTAATGATGGAGATTTGTTTGGTTTTAATGACCTAGAGAAAGTAGTGTGTCTTTTATTCAACCTGAGAACGTTCAAGTCAGATTAAACAGATGACAGCATGGATTGTCTCAAAATACATCAACATACTTAACACAGTGTACATTGACAAGCATCTATTTTGAATAATAACCAAGTAATATCCAAAATTAGTGCCTTTTTTCCATGTCTTGACAATTAGGTTTTATATAAATTGAAAATCGACATGGGAAATTCTTGAAGCAGCAATACTCTATGTCCTATTTCCAGGGTTTTGTTTGTTTGTTTGTTCAGTTAAAAAACAAACAGTTCTTTTTCTTGTTAATTCAAATCCATTTATATTTCAAAGGAAATCCAATCCATATGTTTCTTATTTATTTACACTTACTGTAATTCATCAAAGCGCTATTTAATAAGCTATTTAATGTCCAAAGAATCTTCGTCAAAAGATTTTTTTTAAGCCTTTCATCTTCTGTACCAGGAAGCTTTGCTTTTCTTTGAAACCAGATTCTAAGTTTGGAAAAATGTGACCTTCCATTCATATTCTGAAATGTTACTAGGCATGTAAATTAAGCTAAGAGAAGCATAGACTTGAGCAATGCTTTGGTGAATTTAACTAGTTCCTCCTAAAACTGGGATCAGTCTCCTTATAATTAGCAGCTAAGGGGGCATTTGGGGAGAGGGGTGTTGGGGAGGGTAAAGAAGAGGATAGTAACATCTGCTTCTTTCAATAATCTCTTAAAATTATTAAGCAGATACTATACATCAGACATCCAGTGTGTGTGAAAAATTGTGTTGTTTTTAATATAAAAGATTATCAAAAGCATTATCTCAATTACTGGGAAACGTTCTGCTTCTGGGTGTCTATGAATGCATGTGCGTGTGCATGTCATGTGCACATGTGTGTGATGCAGTGTTAAACTTCAAAGTGTATATGCCTTAGTTCAGATAGAGGAAGCCATTTCATAATACCAAAACCCCACACTCAGTTTTTTCACAAGTGCTTTTTCAATTCTTCCCATAGAACCGAAGCTGAAGACTCATGTTGCCACCCTTTGCGCCCATGGCTTCCTCTGGTGATGAGTTTCTCCCAGCAAGCAGAAATCACCACTTGGCCACCATTAAGCAAGTCCTCATAAACAAATTCTGAACTCTACTACAATAAAGTCTGTGTGGAAGAAGAGGAATTTTTATAAAGCGCCATATGCAGCAGAAATGACTCTAAATACAGCCTGAGGTGAGAAGGAAGATCAGGGGCACCTTCCAGTCCAGGGTAGAGCAGCACATGACCTTGGTTTTGGCCAGTTATTCATCCTTTCACTAACACAGTTAATGTTGGTAAGAGCCTAGGTGGTCAACTAGGTAACCATATAAAATAGAAAGAAAGCAATTCATGTCCCCTGCTATCAGAGGGGGGCTATTTCTGTAACAGGTACTTTCCTGAACCAGAAATTGTTATACCAGTCAACACTGAAAGTACTGAGCAATTTCAGTTTCATTATCTTGTTTAGTTTTGAAAACAATCCTTTAAAGCAGGTTGAGACCTGAGGTCCAGACAGGCTAAATAATTGGTTCCAAATCACACAGATATTTGAGAGAAAAGCTGGAAATTGAGATCAGATCTCTATGATGATAAAACTTACTCTGCACTATGTCACTAATGCAGATTCCATGAGATTTCAGAGCACAAAGAGATTGGTTGGGATTTAAAAATGTTCAAAATTTGAGCTCTCCGCTCACAAATTCTTTCAGTCCAAAATGAGTTGCTGCAGCACAATAACTATTTCCCTTGTGCCAAAAACATTGGTCCTCTTGGTCCCGATTTCCCAGAACCCTCAGATAATCATGAGCAGACTTCAGTGGGAACATCATGAGTTGCCAGCTGTGTCAGAGATGGACATTTGTAGGTGCTCCCTGCATCAGTGGAGCTTGGCAAATCTGAGCACAAATAGATGAAAATGGAAGGGGTTTTGTGTTTGGAGCCCATTTAGATTTTGGTTTACCTCTTGGCTACATCATTGGTTATGTGACCTGGGTCATTCTCCATAAACTTGAAGAACCCCCTCTTCCTTCATCTGTAAAATGGATTCTAGCACCTCTCCTCCCAAAGGCCATTTTATGGACTGAGTGCATAGTGCCTGTTGACTGCTCCCGAGATCCATCATGATGAGTTATCTCCCCTTTCTCTGTCTGAGTCCTGAGTCCAGGGCCATTCAACTCTGACTTCTTCTAGCCCACAGATTCTAGGTTCCTCTGGCTCTGACATAAACAGGGGCTGAGCAGATCAGCTCTCTAATTTTCAGGGCACGTGTGCCTGAGGGTCTTCATAAGGGGATATTTTGTCCTGAGAAGGTGAATGGGTTTGCAAAGTTGACTGGACCTTAATTGCAGACCAGGAATTTCAGAAAACCCTGAGCCAATTTTCAAGAGAGAAGAGTGACTTTCCAAACACAGAGTTAGATTATGGAGAAATATAAGATTATGTGTGCAACCCTGAATGTGAGCCTGGGAGTTAAGATAAAACATCTGTTGTGATGTTAGAGATATGGATTTCTCTCATTTCTTTAATAAAATCTGGTACCCATCCCGCATTCTAGGTCTTGTGCTCAACCACCCCACGTGTTATCAGTCATCCACACAGAGCCTGGCCTGATGGCCTCTTGGGGTGGACAGGGATATGACTATCTGGGTCCCATATTCTTTCTACTGCTAACTTGGGCTCAGACAAAGCTACCTACTAAAGATGCAGTGCTAGTAATTTTATAATAAAACTGATGCCCAAATGCACTAATTCCTTTCTGGAGCTCTCTATGTGTCTCCCTGGTCCTACTTCCCGTGTCACATTCCCTTCACATGCCTCATCCTCCTGCGTTTGCTACGAAGACCAGTGGATAAATTCTCACCAGAGCCTCACACTGCAGGAAAAAAAGGAGTAATATTCATCTCTGGTGACATGCAATTGGTCTACCTTCCTGGATGTGGAGATAAGAATATAGAGCAACAGTCATTTATTTTCTTGAGCTCCAAAAATCACTGTGGGTAGTGACTATAGCCATGATATTAACAGATGCTTGCTCTTTGAAATAAAAACCATGACAACCCCAGACAGTGTATTAAAAAGCAGAGACATCACTTTGCTGACAAAATTCTATATAGTCAAAGCTACGGTTTTTCTAGTAGCCATGTACAGATGTGAGAGTTGCCCATAGAAAAGGCTGAGCATTGAAGAAAATGCTTTAGAATTGTGGTGCTGGAGAAGACCCTTGAGAATCACTTGATCAGACCACTCATTCATAAAGGAAATCAACCCTGAATATTCACTGGAAGGACTTTTGCTGAAGTTGAAGCTCAATATTTTGACCACCTGATGTGAACAGCCAACTCATTGGAAAAGACCCTGATGCTGGGAAAGACTGAAGGCAAAAGGAGATAGGGAAAGCAGAAGATGAGATGATTGAATGGCATCATCAGCCCAGTGGACATGATTTTGAGCAAACTCTGAAAGATAGTGGAGGACAGAAGAGCCTGATATTCTGCAGTCCATGGGGTTGCAAAGAATCAGACATGACTTAGTGACTAAACAACAGTATTCTCTGACGATAGTTGTATCAGTTTACATCCCTGCCAACAGTGTACAAGGCTTCTATTTACTTCACATCCTAAAAATAAGAAAAGTAAATACATCTCTAATATACTGTGAAATGCCAGTCATAGCCACAAGCTGAACTATTAAATGTACATTAAAATTTGAAAATATGATACTATGTAAATATTTAAATAATTAAAAATTTAAATATCAAATAACATAATTTAAAATACATAAACATTTGTGGGCAAAGTAATATGTAATAATATTTTCTTCTGTTAAGAGGTGGTATGATGGGTATTTTTGAACTTTTTCAGTTCAGTTCAGTTCAGTTGCTCAGTCGTGTCTGACTCTTTGTGACCTCATGAATCACAGCACACCAGGCCTCCCCGTCCGTCACCAATTCCTGGA
>SJYC01025978.1:0-21907 GCA_006408675.1 Madoqua kirkii
TTGAAGAAAATGCTTTAGAATTGTGGTGCTGGAGAAGACCCTTGAGAATCACTTGATCAGACCACTCATTCATAAAGGAAATCAACCCTGAATATTCACTGGAAGGACTTTTGCTGAAGTTGAAGCTCAATATTTTGACCACCTGATGTGAACAGCCAACTCATTGGAAAAGACCCTGATGCTGGGAAAGACTGAAGGCAAAAGGAGATAGGGAAAGCAGAAGATGAGATGATTGAATGGCATCATCAGCCCAGTGGACATGATTTTGAGCAAACTCTGAAAGATAGTGGAGGACAGAAGAGCCTGATATTCTGCAGTCCATGGGGTTGCAAAGAATCAGACATGACTTAGTGACTAAACAACAGTATTCTCTGACGATAGTTGTATCAGTTTACATCCCTGCCAACAGTGTACAAGGCTTCTATTTACTTCACATCCTAAAAATAAGAAAAGTAAATACATCTCTAATATACTGTGAAATGCCAGTCATAGCCACAAGCTGAACTATTAAATGTACATTAAAATTTGAAAATATGATACTATGTAAATATTTAAATAATTAAAAATTTAAATATCAAATAACATAATTTAAAATACATAAACATTTGTGGGCAAAGTAATATGTAATAATATTTTCGTCTGTTAAGAGGTGGTATGATGGGTATTTTTGAACTTTTTCAGTTCAGTTCAGTTCAGTTGCTCAGTCGTGTCTGACTCTTTGTGACCTCATGAATCACAGCACACCAGGCCTCCCCGTCCGTCACCAATTCCTGGAGTTTTCCCAGACTCATGTCCATTGAGTTGGTGATGCCATCCAACCATCTCATCCTCTGTTGTCCCCTTCCCCTCCTGCCCCCAATCCTTCCCAGCATCAGGGTCTTTTCCAATGAGTCAACTCTTTGCATGAGGTAGCCAAAGTATTGGAGTTTCAACTTCAACATCAGTCCTTCCAATGAACACCCAGGACTGATCTCCTTTAGGACTAATTGAATCTCCTTGCAGTCCAAGGGACTCTCAAGAGTCTTCTCCAACAACACTGTTCAAAAGCATCAGTTCTTCGGCACTCAGCTTTCTTAACCAATTGTTTCAATAAAATATTAATATTTTCACAAATACTTAATAGGAAGTAAATAGTATATTATAATAAATTCCTGGATCAATAAAATATTTCAAGTAATGGCACAATTTGGGTAATTTAATCCTTGGAATACTAGACAGCTTTTTTTTTCCTGATGCTGATTTCTTCTTTGTAGTTTTTGTAGGATTATGAACACAATTCGTGCTAAGATTGAAAATGTTTTTTCCTTAAATAAAGTATTAATAATTTAATACATTTGTGTTTATATACAAAAGCTTCCAGTATGAACACATATTTCAAAAAGAAAGAAAAGACTTCTGAGACTAAAGACATGAAGGTGTTCATAACAGTAAATTTTATGAACATTTCACAACCCACAGCACACACAACCTTATCTTTCTGAATCCTGGTTCTCTGGCTGTGAAAGCTGACAGCAGAAAGCAGAGAGCAGACTGAGGGGAGGCTCTATCTCTCTAACTCACTAGCGAGCTATCTTCTAGATTAAGTCTAGATTTTGATGAAATTCTGCAGGGAGGCACTTTTTGAAACACATCTGGGAGTTTAATTGTTTTACTCTTTGCAGATTTTCTTTGTTTCCTACAGAAATATGATTTTGTACTTATTTAACTTATATTCTTTGCAGCCAAAGATGGAGAAGCTCTATACAGTCAGCAAAAACAAGACCAGGAGCTGACTGTGGCTCAGATCATGAACTCCTTATTGCCAAATTCAGACTTAAATTGAAGAAAGTAAGGAAAACCACTAGACCATTCAGGTATGACCTAAATCAAATCCCTTATGTTTATACAGTGGATGTGATAAATAGATTTAAGGGACTAGACAGTGCCTGATGAACTATGGATGGAGGTTCATGACATTGTATAGGAGACAGGGATCAAGACCATCCCCAAGAAAAAGAAATGCAAAAAAGCAAAGTGGTTGTCTGAGGAGGCCTTACAAATAGCTGTGAGAAAAAGAGAAGCCAAAAGCAAAGGAGAAAAGGAGATATACCCATTTGAATGCAGAGTTCCAAAGAATAGCAAGAAGAGATACGAAAGCCTTCTTCAGTGATCAGTGCAAGGAGACAGAGGAAAACAATAGAATGGGAAAGACCAGAGAACTCTTCAAGAAAATTAGAGATACCAAGGGAACATTCATGCAAAGATGAGCTAAATGAAAGACAGAAATAGTATGGACCTAACAAAAGCAGAAGATATTAAGAAGAGGTGGCAAGAATACACAGAAGAACTGTACAAAAAAGATCTTCATGACCCAGATAATCAAAATGGTGTGATTACTCACCTAGAGCCAGATATCCTGGAATGTGAAGTCAAGTGGGCTTTAGGAAGCATCAATACAAGCAAAGCCAGTGGAGGTGATGAAATTCCAGTTGAGCTATTTCAAATCCTAAGAAATGATGCCGTGAAAGTGCTACATTCAATATGCCAGCAAATTTGGAAAACTCAGCAGTTTCCATGGGACCGGAAAATGTCAGTTTTTATTCCAAATCCAAAGAAAGACAACGCCAAAGAATGCTCAAACTACCACATAATTGCACTCATCTCACACACTACCAAAGTAATGTTCAAAATTCTCCAAGCCAGGCTTCAGCAGGATGTGAACCATGAACTTCCAGATGTTCAAGATGGATTTAGAAAAGGCAGAGGAACCAGAGGTAAAATTGCCAACATCAACTGGATCATTGAAAAAGCAAGAGAGTTCCAGAAAAACATCTATTTGTGATTTATTGACTATGCCAAAGCCTTTGACTGTGTGGATCACAACAAACTGTGGAAAATTCTGAAAGAGATGGGAATACCAGATCACCTAACCTGCTTCCTGAGAAATCTGAATGCAGGTCAAGAAGCAACAGTTAAAACTGGACATGGAACAACAGACTGGTTCCAAATAGGAAAAGGAGTATGTCAAGGCTGTATATTGTCACCCTGCTTATTTAACTTACAGGCAGGGTACACCATGAGAAATGCTGGGGCTGGAAGAAGTACAAGCTGGAATCAAGATTGCCGGGAGAAATATCAATAACCTCAGATGTGCAGATGACATCACTCTTAAGGCAGAAAGTGAGGAAGAACTAAACAGCCTCTAGATGAAAGTGAAAGAGGAGAGTGAAAAAGTTGGCTAAAGCTCAGCCTTCAGAAAACTAAGATCATTGCATGCAGTCCCATCACTTCATGGCAAATAGATGGAGAAACAGTGGAAACAGTGACAGACTATATTTTTGGAGGTTCCAAAATCACTGCAGATGGTGACTGCAGCCATGAAATTAAGACGCTTGCTTCTTAGAAGAAAAATTTTTACTTAACTGAAGATCTGCAGAGAAGTAAATAACCTCAGATGTTGTTCAGAGAAGATTCCTGCTTCCTGAGAAATCTGAATGCAGGTCAAGAAGCAACAGTTAAAACTGGACATGGAACAACAGACTGGTTCCAAATAGGAAAAGGAGTATGTCAAGGCTGTATATTGTCACCCTGCTTATTTAACTTACAGGCAGGGTACACCATGAGAAATGCTGGGGCTGGAAGAAGTACAAGCTGGAATCAAGATTGCCGGGAGAAATATCAATAACCTCAGATGTGCAGATGACATCACTCTTAAGGCAGAAAGTGAGGAAGAACTAAACAGCCTCCAGATGAAACTGAAAGAGGAGAGTGAAAAAGTTGGCTAAAGCTCAGCCTTCAGAAAACTAAGATCATTGCATGCAGTCCCATCACTTCATGGCAAATAGATGGAGAAACAGTGGAAACAGTGACAGACTATATTTTTGGAGGTTCCAAAATCACTGCAGATGGTGACTGCAGCCATGAAATTAAGACGCTTGCTTCTTAGAAGAAAAATTTTTACTTAACTGAAGATCTGCAGAGAAGTAAATAACCTCAGATGTTGTTCAGAGAAGATATCCTTATTTCATTCCACACTTGAGTTTTAGCTCAGTGAGAAAGCCTTATTTATCTTTCCCAAGTGCTGTTCTTCAGATTGTGTTAGCCATTGTGGGAATTTACTTTTGCTCCTGAAAACTCTGATTTCCTTTTGAACACTATTTTGCCAGCAAGCAAAAACTCAGGAAGATTTGGAGTTTTTCTCATTGTTTTTGACCATGCAAACTTTCACTCTAGGTTGTCTAGATGTGGATGATTTTGTTTAATCTTCTAGGATTCAGTGTGATCTTTTGAGAAACTCTTTCTTTACTTTACAAAAATCTCACTGACTATATGCATCCCTAGTTGTCTTTAAGTTCTCCATCTGCATTTCCTATCAGATATGCATTGCCTTTTCTCATTCTTTATGCTGTGAAAGTAAGTGTTAAGTTGAACAGTATAAATCTGTCCAGATGTTCATCAGGCTGGAGGAAAATTCAGTTGCAAATTTAGCAGGAAGCAGTATTTCTCCTAAACCCCTGTTTGTCCAAACAACCCCATCCTCTGAGTGACTACCTCTTTCCTGCTCATGGAGGAATGTTATTCTATCAAATCACGGAAGTCTGGCTGTTTGAAATCCTATCAGCAAGAACGAAACATCTCCTTCTTGTCTGGAGTGAGTCACATTGACAAATAGAAGCCACCTCAATCCCCAGCCTTGGTGCTGGGCCTCAGATAAGGGGTTCTGATACTACATACCGCATCTTTTTCCTTTGCAGTTGCCAAGGAAGCAGGGCCCTGGGTCCGCTTGGTAAGGCAGACGTGATGTTGAATGCTTGACAAGGAACCCCGATCTGCTTTAAGCCTACGAAAACCCCGTATCCTTCAAATTTCACTTAAAGCCCAGCTTCCCACAAATCCTGTAAAGCTCTATCCTGTTCTTTGTTTGGTGGGAAATCTCACATTCTTTCAAGTGTGCTGTCTCCTTCACTGCCTGGTGATAATAATACCAGATACACCATTTATCAGAGAATAAATGAGTGAGATTTTGTTGGACTGCAGGTTTGCCTTTGGCTGAGTCTCATGATTGGGCTGGGCTACCACCAAGTGTTCAGTTCCCCTTCCTCCTATGCATTCATTCTCCAGTTAACTTCAATTTGTGATTAACTTTTCTCTATTTTATTATGAAATATACACAAAGAATATATATAATATATAATTTTTTTGAAGAAGTAGAAAAATTTTCCAGTTTTTTATTCCAATTTTCCCCTAGGCTGAATATCACTTCTGTCATATTTATTTTCAAATATACTTGAATGTCTTTGCAAAGTCTTCTTTTCTATGGGTATATTTGTTCTATTCTTATGCTTTTAACATGAGCCTTAATATTAGAGAAGAAATTTCCTCACTTCTAATATTAGTTAGAAATCCATAAAATAATTAGAATCATCTGGTTCTACAAGACATCTTCTTGGTAATTTGATTGGGATATACTGAATCCATATGTCACAGTGGAAATGTACCTACCTTACAACACCAAGTCTTCATGAAGGCCTGTATCCTTCCATTTACCTAGGTTCCTTTATTTTCAATAAAATTGCAAATTTATGCATATGTGTTGTTAGTTTTTCTTGTCCATCCTTTTAAGTATTGCAGTTGTGATGTTGTAATAAATTACATTTTCAAAACATTTTTCTAATAATTTTGCTTACTCTTTTGAGATGTGCATATTGGCTTTCTCCTTTATGCTTTTAAAAACATGGTTTATATTCATGGATTTTCTAGCAATGAGGTAACTGTGCACCTCTAGAATAATTCCAACTTTGTTAAGATGTGACACCTTTTTATACTAGTTGGATTTGGTTTACTAATATTCCACTTAAAACTTTTAATATATTTTCTATTTAAACTTTTTGTGCTATACCAAGTTTTTAACACCTAAACTTTCCACCCATGACTTAGTAACACAGGTCTCTGATAAAAGGATTACCAGAACTTTTATTCAATGTGTTTTGCTTCCATAGTTTTGAATGAAATAGACAACTATTGATTTTTTAAAAATCTGAAATGTAGAGGTCATGAAAGTGAGCTTCACTATGTGCATCAGTCCTTTTTCAAAATTCAGCAAATTTCAGTCTATTTAAGGAATTTATTTTGTGATATTTTTGTTACTACAGATTATTAAGCTTATTCATTACAATATTCTAGTTATTTTACTTTCAAACTTTCTTTGTTTCCTTCTCACCTTTTAAAAATTAGTCTGACCATTTTTGTCTTCAACTAAAATTTGAGTTATTTACATTTATTAGGAACATTGCTACTGCTAAGTCGATTCAGTCGTGTCTGACTCTGTGCGACCCCAGAGACGGCAGCCCACCAGGCTCCCCAGTCCCTGGGATTCTCCAGGTAAGAACACTGGAGTGGGTTGCCATTTCCTTCTCCAATGCATGAACTTGAAAAGTGAAAGTGAAGTTGCTCAGTTGTGTCCAACCCTCAGCGACCCCGTGGACTGCAGCCTTCCAGGCTTCTCCACCCATGAGATTTTCCAGGCAAGAGTACTGGAGTGGGGTGCCATTGCCTTTTCCATATTAGGAACATGGTTATATTTGAATTTACATTTTAGGTTTACCTTGTTAGTTTGCTTTTCTGGCTTTTAATTTTATGTGTAATTGCATGCTTCTAATTTTCCTCATTCCTTCTTTCATCTTAGATATTTCTTTCATCGTAATTTATTTTCCTCTTGAAAATGCATCTTATAAAAATTCTTAAAAAGACATATTGGAGATTAATCTCTTGTCAGTTGTTTTGTTTGAAAATATTTTCTTCCATTCTGAGGAAATGGCATTTTTCACAGAAATAGATAAAAATTTTCACAATTTGTATGGTAACACAAAAGACCTTGAATAGCCAAAGCAATCTTGAGGGAGGAAAAACAAAAACAAAAACAGAGCTGGAAGATTCAAGCTCTGTGACTTCAGACTGTATTATAAATCTACAGTAACCAAGACAGTATGGTACTGGCACAAAAGTAGAAATATAGATCAATAGAATAAGATAGAAAGCCCAGAGATAAACCCACACACCTATGCACCTATGATAACCTAATCTACAACAAAGGAGACATACCTATACAGTGGAGAAAAGACAGTCTCTTCAGTAAGTGGTGCTGGAAAAACTGGACAGCTACATGTAAAAGAATGAATTTTGAACCCTCCCTAACACCATAAAGAAAAATGAACTCAAAATGGATTAAAAACCTAAATGTAAGGCTGGACACAGATAAAACTCTTAGAGGCAAACATAGGTACAACACTCTTTGATATAAATCACAGCCAAATATTTTTTGACCAACTTTCTCTCTAGAGAATGACCATCATCTAAAAATCTGCAAACAATAAATGCTGGAAAAGGTATAGAGGAAAGGGAACCCCTTATACTGTTAGTGGGAATGTAAATTGATACAGCCACTATGGAGAACAGTATGGAATTGCCTCAAAAATATTAAAAATAGAACTGCCATATGACCTAGCAATCCTAATCCTGGACATATGCCTAGTTCAGTTCAGTTTAGTCATTCAGTCGTGTCTTACTCTTTGCAACCCCATGAACTGCAGCAGGCCAGGCCTCCCTGCCCATCACCAACACCCGGAGTTCACTCAAACTCATGTCCATCGAATCGGTGATGCCATCCAGCCATCTCATCCTCTGTCTTCCCCTTCTCCTCTTGCCCCCGATCCCTCCCAGCATCAGGGTCTTTTCCAATGAGTAAACTCTTCACATGAAGTGGCCAAAATATTGGAGTTTCAGCTTTAGCATCAGTCTGTCCAATGAACACCCAGGTCTGATCTCCTTTAGAATGGACTTGTTGGATCTCCTTGTCACTTCAGTTCAGTTCAGTCGCTCAGTCGAGTCCGACTCCTTGCGACCCCATGAATCGCAGCATGCCAGGCCTCTCTGTCCATCACCAACTCCCAGAGTTCACTCAGACTCACGTCCATCAAGTCAGTGATGCCATCCAGCCATCTCATCCTCCGTCGTCGCCTTCTCCTCCTGCCCCCAATCCCTCCCAGCATCAGAGTCTTTTCCAATGAGTCAACTCTTCGCATGAGGTGGCCAAAGTACTGGAGTTTCAGCTTTAGTATCACTCCTTCCAAAGAAATCCCAGGGCTGATCTCCTTCAGAATGGACTGGTTGGATCTCCTTGCAATCCAAGGGACTCTCAAGAGTCTTCTCCAACACCACAGTTCAAAAGCATCAATTCTTCAGTGCTCAGCTTTCTTCACAGTCCAACTTTCACATCCATACATGACTACAGGAAAACCATAGCCTTTACTAGAGGGAGGCACTGGCGGTTGCAACCGGCGCACTAAGTGCAGGCAGCTGCGACCAGAGCACTAAGCGTGGCCAAGGGGGCTACCCCACGTCCGACGTTAGGGGCAGAGGCCGGGAAGACCCCATGCCTGAAGGGCGGCGTCCAAGAGGATTTACCCCACGTCCGAGGTCAGGAACAGCAGCCAAGAGTGCCAGACCGAGTGGAGCCACCCCATGTCCAAGGTCAGGGGCGACGGCCAGGAGGAGCAACCCCACGTCCAAGGAGCTGTGGCTGCGCAGACACAGGAGGCCCTAGAGGACCTATCCCACGTTGAAGGTCAGGAAGGGCAGCGATAAGGAGATACCTTCATCAAGGTAAGGAGCAGTGGCTGCGCCTTGCTGGTTCTCCTTGTAGATACTGACAAATACTGTTTGATTTTATTTATATGAAGTACCAAGAATAGTCAAATTCATAGAAGCAGAAAGTACATTGGTAAACTCCAGGAACCGGGGCATGGCGGGGGGAGAGAAATGTGGGGTTAGTGTTTAACAAGAACAAAGTTTCTGTTTAGGAAGATGAAAAATTCAGGAGATAGATGATGTTGAAGGTTAACGACAATGTGAACGTACTTAGTATCACTGAACTTTACAATTAAATTTGGTTAAAAACTATATTTCATATTATGTGGCTTTTATAATAAACATCAAAAATATAAAGTGCTTTACAGTTTAAAAATCATTGGTAATAAACTTCTTCAGGGCTCTGAAAATATCTTTAATTCCCCTGATCCTGTAAGATGGGTCCATAGTTTTAGACATCTCTCAGCACTTTGAAAATACTTTCCCAGTCTCCCTGTGGCTGCAGAGAAGTCAGCTGTCAGTCTGTTCTCTTTGTTTGTAGATAACATTTCTTTTTTTCTCCTTGGCATCTGTAAAATCATCTTTGAGATCATCCTTGTCTTTTTTTTTTATCCAGTTGCACTTTAATTTGTCTAGTGTCTGAAAATCTGATTCTGTTTTTTTTCTTTTTTAAAAATAAAATCTGCTGACCCTTATGATTGCTTGTTACCTCATGTGCTTTGAAACTTTTAAAATTTCAGTTTGGGAACTCATTTTCATTGCCCATTTATTGCCTACAGTCAAGGCCTATTACCTGTGTGCCCCTGGAGAAGATTTGCCTGTGCTCCTGAGTCAGGACTGTGGACAGGACAGAGCAGGGTGATGGGGTGGTGTGAGCGTTGTTTGTCTGAGGAAATCAAATAGCAAATTCTTGCCCTCAATACAGGTGAGGGGAGACTTGGCCTTAAAAGTTCTCAAGGAGGACTTGTTTGTATTTGGTAAGGAGCAGTGGCTGCGCCTTGCTGGTTCTCCTTGTAGATACTGACAAATACTGTTTGATTTTATTTATATGAAGTACCAAGAATAGTCAAATTCATAGAAGCAGAAAGTACATTGGTAAACTCCAGGAACCGGGGCATGGCGGGGGGAGAGAAATGTGGGGTTAGTGTTTAACAAGAACAAAGTTTCTGTTTAGGAAGATGAAAAATTCAGGAGATAGATGATGTTGAAGGTTAACGACAATGTGAACGTACTTAGTATCACTGAACTTTACAATTAAATTTGGTTAAAAACTATATTTCATATTATGTGGCTTTTATAATAAACATCAAAAATATAAAGTGCTTTACAGTTTAAAAATCATTGGTAATAAACTTCTTCAGGGCTCTGAAAATATCTTTAATTCCCCTGATTCTGTAAGATGGGTCCATAGTTTTAGACATCTCTCAGCACTTTGAAAATACTTTCCCAGTCTCCCTGTGGCTGCAGAGAAGTCAGCTGTCAGTCTGTTCTCTTTGTTTGTAGATAACATTTCTTTTTTTCTCCTTGGCATCTGTAAAATCATCTTTGAGATCATCCTTGTCTTTTTTTTTTATCCAGTTGCACTTTAATTTGTCTAGTGTCTGAAAATCTGATTCTGTTTTTTTTCTTTTTTAAAAATAAAATCTGCTGACCCTTATGATTGCTTGTTACCTCATGTGCTTTGAAACTTTTAAAATTTCAGTTTGGGAACTCATTTTCATTGCCCATTTATTGCCTACAGTCAAGGCCTATTACCTGTGTGCCCCTGGAGAAGATTTGCCTGTGCTCCTGAGTCAGGACTGTGGACAGGACAGAGCAGGGTGATGGGGTGGTGTGAGCGTTGTTTGTCTGAGGAAATCAAATAGCAAATTCTTGCCCTCAATACAGGTGAGGGGAGACTTGGCCTTAAAAGTTCTCAAGGAGGACTTGTTTGTATTTTACCTTCTAATAAGATGCAAGACTGGGAAGGCCACTCCGCCCCCAGCTCCCTCAGCACCGACTTCTGTTTTGCAGATTCACTGTGCACAGTGCCCGTTTCTGCTGGATTATCTGCTCTCCCTTTCCTTCCTGAACAGGCTCTAGTCAATCTTCTCTGTTCCCAGGGCCCACGAGAACCAAAACTCAGAGTCATCAGTGGTCACAAATACTTCACTAGCAACAACCAGTGTCCAGGCGCATGCTCCCCACTTTGGACTTACTTTCTTGTCATTTGGGGCCCTCTGAGAACAGTGCTTGTCCTCAAGACTCACCTGTGCATTTGCTTTCAGGTCTCAGCTATCACTTTCAGATATTCCATGACTGAGGTTTTAGGAGCAGCATGAAGTCTACAATACTGTCAGAAAGAGAAGTTTCCTTGTTCAGATGTATCCAGTGAAATCATCATATCAACTGAGATTGGAGGCATTTTCAAAATTGTAATTTTAATCTTTAGTTGAGCTTGCACATGCACATGCATGCACACACACACACACACACACACACACACACACGGAATTCTGGGGCTGAAACTATCTGGGAATGCTGATATAATAGAAGTTATGGGAAAACCCTGCCTTCCTACTGGAGAAAATCGACAATTGACTCTCTTAGGACTGAGATCCCAAGGTGAACTAAAAAGCATTTTTTAAAAACTCATAGGATTAGGTGCCATACACTTTCTAGTGCTAAAAAGTGAGATTTTCAGAGTATATTTTTTCATCATAATTAATTAAAATAAAATTTTAATCCCTCTCCCATCTTCGTTCTTACAGTTTAAAAATGTTTCTGTACAATTTCTTTGAAACAACCATAAGGAAACATATGAAAAGAGAGAACCTTCCCAGAACAAACTAAAAGAATCAGTAGTGTTGGTTAAGTGCTTGCTTTTGGACCAGCTCTTTTGCCTGATCTCTCACACCTTCTTCGGTTATTGATGCCAGGGCCCAGTCTCCTGAAATGTCGCTGTGTTTTCTCTAAATCTGTAAAAACTGAGTCCAACTATTGCATTTTAGAGTGGATAAAGTTATGTAACATAGAAGTGCTCTTGTTGAAATGTGATTTTTTTTCAGTTGTAGATATCTTGATTATTATTATTATCATTTCTAGTGCAGTAACTTCACTAAATCACTTAGGGTATTTGAAAGGAGTTCAATACCCCCTCCCCTCTCCCACACTCTGTTCCAATTCCAGGCCAGGTCAGGAGGAGAAATAAAACATAACTGTGCTCTTTCCTAGTCATGCTTTGCTTGTATGCCAGATACAGAAAAGAGAAGTACTCCGATTCAGGAGGTCATGTTTTCAACCTTCTTAGAGTTATAAATGTATCATATTCCCATAAGAAAATTATTAACAGGGTTTAGAAAAATGTCTCTAAAATGTGACTGCCAGAACCACTCGTTCACTCATTGGCCACAGGGGCCCTGGAGGTCTCAGCATTTGGACAGAGGCTCTGCAGGTAGATGCCAGCCAGCACGCCTGCCCAGACCCATGCCAAGGGGCAAGAGAATACTGGCCCCTATAACTCCCTGATTCAGCTACAGCGTTCACTGCAGCCAGAAGAGTTGTTAGCAATTGTAAAGAAATACTACGAAAACTCTTGAGTTGCAACCAAAGACAAGAGAGGATAAGAGCAGCCAAAAAAAGCTCCAGCTGTGGAAGCAGTTTCGGCCGCAGTTGACATGTGCTTCAGGGAATGGCACATTTTCTCTTGGGCTTCGTTTTCTTCCTGTCTGAAATGAAAAGGCTGTGCTGATTACTAATCTGGTATCTTCAGGCACTATCATATCAAGTTGTAAATTAAAAAACAAAACTGAAAATGTTGAGATGTAGCCCATGGACACTAGTAATGAAGGCCTCTCTTCTCAGGCATGTGGAGGAGCCGAATCAGACAGGTCCAGACTGGATGGAGCAGGAAGACGTTTAGACAGCCGTGTCCCATGCTGGTACTTGCTTCCTCATCCATAAATCCAACAGTTGAACCATAAGAAGTGTCTGGACAGCTGGACCCACCTAACCCAATTCCAAACAGGTTTCAAGGTGACTCCTCACACTCTGCAGTCAGCCAACACTGTTCCTTGTAGTTTCTCCTTCAGGAGCAACAAATACGAATTCAGAGTTGATGGCTGCAAAGCTGTGCTGCTTCTGGAGGATCTTTTAATCCCTTCCCCTTCTGACTTTCATCTTTCTCAGGAGCTCTAAAGGTGCTTTAGAAACCCAGTGAACTCTCCAAACATGGTTGACCAAGAAGGGAGTGAAGGGGTGGTAACGCAGCCTGTCAACACAGCCGCAGACCATGAAAATCACCCGCAGACCGTGGACACTGCTTTTTTATTTGAGAAAATGGATCTCCAGAGAAGATGAATGGTGAGCATAGTCTTTCATGGTGCACAAAGAAGAACGTCAAACAAAAACTCAAAGCAAACATTCGTCACAGTGTCCCTCCCCCTTTCCATGGGACTACACAGCTTCTTCAGAGCCTGTAACTGGAGACCCACATGCAAAATATAATCATTTCACTACATTATGAGAAGCATTATGGCTGTGACATTTGGGGCAAGTTTGCCCATGTGTAAAGTGGGATTATAAATAAAACCCATCTGAATTTGCCAGGATTGTTAATCATACATTTCTGTGTACTGGGCAGTACCTGCTAACTGGCAGGCACCCAATGAACACCTGTGCCCTTGATCTCCATTCTTCACTTCGAGGTCCTCCCAGACCTGGCCCTCTGTCAGGAGCCTGAGTGCAGATCCCCTGTCAGTGTCTGAGTCATCTCCTGTTGCTCCTCTGCTCTTTCCACCTCTTCATTTGGGAGGCATCGCTATGTCATTCATATCCTCACTTGGAGCGAGCTCTTCTGAGAAACTGTCTAAAATGGCACTGTCTAAATCCAGTGCCCTCCTGTCCTTTTCTACAGCAGCAGGCTGTTTCCTTCTTTGGATAACTCTTAGGATAATATATGCGTGAGCGCTCAGTTGCTTCAGTCGTGTCTGACTCTCTATGACCCCGTGGACTGTAGCCCTCCAGGGTCCTCTGACCATGGGATTCTGCAGACAGGAATACTGGAGTAGGGTGCCATTTTCTTCTCCAGAGGATAATATATACATTTACGTTTATCTGTTTTATATCTCAGTTATGTATATTCCTTTAACGTGAAGATAGTGGCCATGCATTGTACTCACACGTCTCCAGAGCAGCAGAATATATGCATGTGTGTGTGTGGTGCTCAATCGTGTGTGATTCTTTGCAACCTCATGGACTATAGCCCTTCAGGATCCCCTGTCAATGGGATTTCCCCATCAAGAATACTGGAGTACTTATATCTATTGATATAAGATGTGAGAGAGAGGAAGAAGATATTTATTTTATGAACTGGCTTCTGGTTGTGGGGATGGGCAAATATGAGCAGACAGGGCAGGGTGGCACAGTGGAAGCTTGGACAGACTTTTTCTCTACTGAAGTCTTGAGATTAAATTCCTTCTTTGGGAAACCTCAGTCTTTGTTCTTAAGGCCTTTGATTAGATGAGATAATTACCCACATTATGGAAAGTAATCTACTCACTTAAAATCAGCCGGGTGGAAATGTTAATCATGTCTGCAAAATACCCTCCACTGCCACATCCAGGTTGGCATTTGACCACCCACCTGGGCACAACTGCCCGGCCGCATTGACACGTGACATTGACTGTCACAAGTGATGACTGCCATTCCCCACGTTGATTCCTACCAGCACAGATAACATGACCCTGGACCTGCTAGCCCAGCCTCATAGGATCTCTGAGCCCAGTGGTCTTTTAATGTATCTTGTCTTCTTTCCCTAGCCTACATCGGAGTTTTGATACTCACACTTGGATGAAGAATCAGGTATCATCCTTGATATTTCCCTGGTGTATAATTTCCCTCCTGTGAAGCATGAAACAGCTGGTCACTTGGGGTCTGACCGTCAGGATCTGAGTTCCAGTCAACTGTCCAGCTTTGGGTTTGGGGAGATTTCCAGGCCCCCGCCCCTGACCCCAAGCCTCCATCTCCCTAGCCTGTGAATGGAGATAGTGATGCTGACCCCAGGGCTTGAGTGGGACTGTATTCATCTTTCTGCTCATGACCTTGGCTCTCTGATCACATTGGTTGCACTGGATGTGCTGCAAGAACTAAATCCAGTCACATCTGGAGGCTTTTTCCTTCTCTGTGCAGAGCTGTACTCACCCACCAGAGCAGGTAAAGGAGGACCCATATTCCCAGGACACTATGAGAAGGAGCAGGCAGGCCTGGGTCCACTGGAAGGAAACTAACCACTTCAGCCATCTCAGAAACCTGCTCTGCAGCTGACCGGTTTCTCAGCAAATTCCCCATCTCATATGTTTCTGAGAGAATGCTTCCCAGGCCAGTCTCCTCCTCGACCCTCCCAAGCTTTGCTCTAATTAAAAGCACTCGCTGCTACCTCAAGTGTGGGTTAAAAACAAAAAGAATACATAAAATTTAAAATGCTAAGACCAGAACACAAGATTATATCACAGCAAATGGAACTTAACCTTTGGCCTTCACTTCTGCATGCTCACAGTAAAAAGGGATTAGTCTTTTTAAGTCAAGTCATTTTTCTTAAAAAAAGACAAATATCGAACGTGTACAGCCATGGAAATGTTTGAAGTTTCTAATGTCCTGATAGTTTATAAACTCCAACTCCCACACATCACATAAAAATGATGAGCTAACCCACTTTTAAATGAAAAAAAAAAAGTTTGGAAGAACTGTTTACACCTCTGTTTGGTTGTTGGGAAAGACTTGAATTCTGAGGGGCAAGAATGTAGCCAGCCCTGCAGAGGTAGCTCAGTGGGTCTCTAGGGCCATGCTTTCTACAGAAGTGACCTGAGAACTGAGGCTCAGAGAGGGGTCAGATGGACTTCCATAGACTATTTTTGGTCTTATTTATTTGATGAACATTTATGGAGCATCTGCTGCATGCCAGAGCTTGTGTAAGCCACTGAGAAAATCAGAATATATACATGACCACCTCCACCCCATGGAACAAACAGATGAAGAGACAGTTGATTCACAGCTGAGGTTGAGGTTTTGTTACTGAAACAATGACAGAACCTTGACAGAAGACTCCTATGAGCACCAGCAAGAGGATTTTCATATAACTACAAAAGACAAACCACCTCTCCTGACAGCAGACAGAAACCTGAGGGTGGAGGTTTCCACACTTTCAACAGGATACATTATGGCAGGCAATATATTGCATTTCAGGTGAAAGATAATTGTGGGCAATGATGCTGAGCAACAGAAAATATGATAACCTAGGGAGGACATTAAGAGCCCCTGAGGATGAGACACGAATGCATGAGTCGAGGCAGCAATGGTGGGCTGCAGGCACAAGCAGACGTAAGTTTGCAGACAACTGTAAAATGACTCCGCAGAGTTTTAGAAATTTCCTGCAGGCAATGGAGAACCACCGACATGGAAGTAAGAGGGACAGACAGAAGTTCATTTTAGAAAGAGACTTTTGGAAGCAGAGAAAACAGATTTGTGAATGGCAGTGCTAGAGCCAGACAGCAGGCTGGAGGGAGAGAAAAGAGGCAGAGTTCCAGCCAGGAAAGAGATGCAGGGGGAGCAGGGGTGCGCAGGAGATTGAATCTTGCCACTGGCTGTAGTGGGCTTCTAGGTGCTGGGGGAGGTGACAGGGTCTTGGGGAAATGGGGCTCACCCATGCCAAGCCCCAAAATAGCTTTAGGAGAGCAACACTCTGATAGCTGGGAGTAAGAATAAGGTACCTGTGAGAATATTTGGGGACAACAGCCCTGGGAGGTCATGGGGACCAGATCCAGAGTACTGCTGGGTGGTGGGATTCAGGCTTTTCACTGGCTCTGGGAGTATGTCTCTCCCCTTCAAATAAACCTATCTCCTGGGAATTGCATGGGTGAGATCACATTCTGACTTGAGTCAGGATAAGGGAATGTTTCTCGTTCTGGTTCCAGAGCCAGAAGTCTCTTCTTCAAGTTAAACATTATGAGAAGTAGCTTGTGTCAGCAAATGAAAACATGGGCGGTGATGAAATGCACCTCCAGAGATCAGAAGAGTTGCAGCACAAAGCACGGGTTCTTTCCAAAGAATGCAAGACTCTTCCTATACTTGTGTCCTACTACTGCAATCACAAATTATCTCAAAAGAAGATGTTTAGAGCAATAGAAATTTATCATCTTATGGTCCTGTGAGATCAGAGTCAGCACTGATTTCACTGAGCTAGAATCAAGTTGTTGGCAGGGTTGGTTCCTTCAAGAGGATCATCCATTTTCATGCTTTTTTAGCTTCTTGAGGCCACCCACATTCCTTGGCTCATAGCCCCTTCCTCCATCATCAAAACCAGCCACAGTGGGCTCGGTCCTTCTTATATCCAGTCACTCTCCTTTTCTCTTCCATTAATAATTAGGGCCCTTTGATATTGCATTTAGTGCCCACCTGGCTATTATAGAATCATTTCATCTCAGAATCTTTACCTTAATCACATCTGCAGAGTTTCTGGCTAGATAAGTTTCCATATTCGTGGATGCAGAAATCAGATGTGACACCTTTAGGGAAATCAGACTCCAGAGTGGATAACTTGCCAAAAGCCATGCAGTTTTGAGAAGGAACTCCAGTAAATGTTTCATGTTAAGGGAGAAAAGAAGATTAAATTTTAGAGAAAGAAAATTAATTTTCCAAATAGGGAAGTTATGTCCCTATATTCTGGGAGAACATGGGGTTAATAGGACTAAAAGTCTCACGATTTGTGTCTCTTCCAGTTGTGACTTTGGTGCACGTCTTGGGCTTGACTAGCAAAGCTCTTGTGAGAAGGAGCTGGGCAGCCTCCCTCCCCTTCCATTCTTGCCTTGGTTGTTTCAATTAAACCTGCAGCATTGGCACCAAGGCTGGAACAGAGTATGTACCTGAGTCAGGGCTGAGCAACAGCAGATGGGCAAGGCTCCTTGGCCTGGAAACCAGAGAACCCACAGCAGCAGGGAGCTCAGGGAGGGGCTGATCTAGGAGAAGGGAGAGGCAAGTAAGAAAGACAACCGAGAGAGGTGATGTAGGAGATGATGTGACTAAGCCCAAACAGCAGGAAAGGGTTGCATACAGGGCTGGGTATAGGAAAGGGGAATAGTTCGGGTGATGTCTGCAGGAGGGGAGCACTGCTGGAAGATGTGAAGTGCAGAAAGGCCAGTCTACTGCTGAGGGTGGAGACGATCCTGTTCTCACCCTCTTCCTGTGCATCCCAACAGATACTCTTGGCTAGCAGACCTTGGCCAGGCCTGGGGCCCATAAGGAGAACAGATCAGACAAGACAGAACAGAAACTCCCTCCTAGGAGACAAGGGACCTCACTGGCTTTTTTCCTCTAGTCTCCACCTGGCCACCTGGCCTGCTGGACTCCCTGACTCTTGATATCTCCAGGCTGCAGATGCTATACTTCTAGGGGCAGTCACCTAACCTGAAAGCCTGTCTCCTCTTCAGGATTGTGAGCTGGTCCAGTTATAACTGCCCCTTCAGATGGAGCTTGAAGGTGAGGGTGGTGCAGAGCTGCATCCCTAACACCTAGAGCGGTGACGCACAGAAACAGAAATACACATGGGCTAAGGCTGTCTGTTGCCAAGCATAACCAAGACTGTGCTGCTTCTCTTGTAAAAATTACAACTAAAGCTATATTTACACTAGAATTCTCCCCTAGAAGATAAACTTTTTAAGCCAAGGATTAAATAAATGTTGTATATTTAAGTTCCAGGTGGGATAAGCCTACATGTCAATATTGTTGGTGAAAAATTCTACTTACAAATATTTCTTTAATGACATCTTTTACTTTTAGAATAAACCCCAATCAAGAAATATTTTGTTTTAAAAACTAATATTGATAGTATGTACCAGGGACTAGACTAAGCATTTTAGATACAGTCTTGTCTTTAACCACAGCTGTGTAAGAAAACTGATTTCATTTTCCCTAAAGCACATAAGATAAAAAATAACATAAAACCTCACATGACTCCAACAGACAAAAATTCAGACAAATGTATTTATGAACACAGATATAAAAATAATAGACGAACATACCAGCAAACTGAATTAAATAGTATGTTAAAATATTGATTGTTATCATCACATAGGGTTTCGCTTACAAATGAAGTGATCACCTTACATTTTTATATTGATAAACCATTTGTAATAATTAATTTTGCTAATAAAAATGAACTTGAAATAATCAGATATCTAGTTGTGATTAAAAAATATCATAAATATTCACCACACCACAGCAAAAAGTCTACTTTGCTGCGACATAGTTAAGTCTCATTTATTGCAATCAGAAAATATTATGTGCATCCTTATGGATATCTAATTTTATTCTGGAAGTGCTAGCAAATGAAAAAGGTTGAAAAAGAAGTAGATTCTAGAAAGAAACAGATAAATATTATTATTTACAGACTATATGATCATAAAATTGTATACCTAATATACTCAAATACTATTGTTAGATTTTTTTAAGGGTAGAGTATAGTGATCAGATCCTTTCCTGGATCACAGTCTTGTGGCGAAGACACTTGTGTAATACAATGAGCTACGAACCATGCCATGAAGAGTCATCCAAGATGGATGGGTCATCGTGAAGAGTTCTGACAAAAATATGATCACCTTACCTGTCTCCTGAGAAACTTGTTTGTGGGTTAAGAAGCAACAGTTAAAATCAGACATGGAACAACAGATTGGTTCAAAATTGGGAAAGGAGTATGAGAAGGCTATATCTTGTCACCTTGCTTATTTAACTTGTTTGCAGAGTACATCATGCAAAATGCCTGGCTGGATGAATAACAAGCTGGAATCAAGATTGCTAGGAGAAATATCAGCAACCTCACATATGCAGGTGATGACATTCTTTGGCAGAAAATGAAGAGGAACTAAAGAACTTCTTGATGAAGGTGAAAGAGCAGAGTGACATAACTGGCTTAAAACTCAACATTCAAAAAACTAAAATCAGAGCATCCAATCCCATTAAGTAACAGCAAATAGAGGGAGGAAAAGTGAAAACAATGAGAGATTTTCTTTTCTTGGGTTCTAAAATCACTGTGAATGGTGACTGCAGCCATGAAATCAAAGGATGCTTGCTCCTTGGAAAAAAACTATGATGAACCTAGATAGTGTATTTAAAAGCACTTTGCTGGCAAAGGTTCATATAGTCAAAACTATGGTTTTTCCAGTAGTCATGTGCAGGTGTGAGAGTTGGACCCTAAAGAAGGCTGAGCACCATAAGAATTGATGATTTCCAATTGCAGTGCTGGAGAAGACTTTTGAGAGTCTCTTGAGCTATAAGAAGATCAAATCTGTCAATCCTAAAAGATATCAAGCTTGAATATTCATTGGATATTGAATGAATGATGCTGAAGCTGAAGCTCCAATACTCCAATGGCCATCTGTGAAAAGCCAACTCATTGGAAAAGACCCTGATGCTGGGAAAGATTGAGGGCAGGAGGCGAAGAGGGTGGCAGAGGATGAAATGGTTTGATAGCATCACTGACTCAATGCACATGAATCTGAGCAAACTCTGGGAGATAGTGGAGGACAGAGGAGCCTGTTATGCTACAGTGCATGGGATTACAGAGTTGAACACACACGATTTAGCAACTGAACAACAAAAACAACAACATGGTGATCAGAATTAAAAAAAAAACAAACAGAAAATAATAGCTTCATTAGATTTCAGCAATATTATGAAAATATTCAAACAGAAACAAAGGACTCTTTCCAAAAGAGTAACATGGAAACTTGCATCCAGTTCAGTTCAGTCATTCAGTTGTGTCTGAATCTCTCAGACCCCATGGACTGCAGCATGCCAGGCTTCCCTGTCCATCACCAACTCCCAGAGCTTACTCAAACTCACGTCCATCGAGTCAGCGATGCCATCCAGCCATCTCATACTCTGTCTTCCCTTCTCCTCTCACCTTCAATCTTCCCCAGCATCAGTCTTTACCAATGAGTCAGTTCTTCACATCAGGTGGCCTAAGTATTGAAGTTTCAGCTTCAGCATCAGTCTTTCCAATGAAGGAAACAATGTCTCTGCTTTTTAATATGCTGTCTAGGTTGGTCATAACTTTTCTTCCAAGGAGCAAGCGTTTTTTAATTTAATGGCTCCATCACCATTGCAGTGATTTTTGAGCCCCCCAAAATAAAGTCTGTCACTGTTTCCATTGTTTCCCCATCTATTTGCCAGATTCCATAGGACCAGATTCCATGATCTTCATTTTCTGATTGTTGAGTTTTAAGCCAACTTTTTCACTGTCCTCTTTCACTTTCATCAAGAGACTCTTTAGTTCTTCTTTGATTTCTGCCATAAGTGTGGTATTTGCATATGTAAGGTTATTGATATTTCTCCCAGCAAGCTTGATTCCAGCTTGTGCTTTATCCAGCCCAGCATTTCTCATGATGTACTCTGCATATAAGTTAAATAAGCAGGGTGACAATATACAGCCTTGACATGCTCCTTTCCCAATTTGGAACCAGTCTGTTGTTTCATGTCCAATTCTAACTGCTGCTTCTTGACCTGCATACAGATTTCTTAGGAGGCAAGTCAGGTGGTCTGGTATTCCCATCTTTTTAAGAAATTTCCACAGTTTGTGGTGATCCACACAATCAAAGCCTTTACATTGCCGTATGTAAAACAGATAGCCAATGAGAATTTGCTGTATGGCTCAGGAAAATCAAACAGGGGTTCTGAATCAATCTAGAGGGGTGAGATGAGGGTGAGAGATGGGAGGGAGGTTCAAAAGGGAGGGGATCTATGTATACCTATGGCTGATTCATGCTGAGATTTGACAGAAAACAGCAAAATTCTATAAAGCAATTATCTTTCAATAAAATAATAAATTTTAAAAAGTGTTCTCTCTGAATTGATTCAGAGTTGTAAGTGAATGTCTAATAATTCACATGATGCCTTCATCTCCAGAAAACCAGTAACAGCAGTGAAAAATCCTACCTTGAATCATGCCCACATTCTGCTTCCAGAGCTTCTGAAAAGGCACACAGAGGTTGAAAGGAAGAGAAAAGATGGGGGCCAAGCATGAGCTATCCTTGAGAATGTGCCAATTCAAATTTATTTATCCCTGATAATTACAGTAATTTTCACATCACAGCTTTACTTGACATGTCTATTGTTTCCTTCTCTCTAAAACCCTGATAACACCTTTTAAGATAACCTTCCCCTCTGCTCATTCTTTCTCAGAGCTCTGAGCTCATGAGCAAGCTATGTATGCATCACAGATTAAACAGTCAAATTGGCTGCCTGAACCATTTAC